>JAWPHD010009149.1:0-107158 GCA_037043455.1 Cyrtodaria siliqua
TGGGTTACAGGAACCAAAATTGCTTATGCAGCCCATAAGATAATGCTACAAGGAAGCCCATGAACAAATTTGGTTGTGGTAGGATAAGAAATGTAAGAGATATAGACTTGTAAACACAGCTTACACGCAAACCTTGATGTGGGACGCCGACGCCAACGCCGACGCCGGGGTGATTACATAAGCTCTCTTATTCTTCGAATAGTCGAGCTAAACATGAAAGCCCTATCGGTATTAACGAGGCAAAATATAGCATTTTTAACTAAATCAAGGGCCATAACTCCGCTGTTATTGGTCCGATCTGGCTGGTTTTCAAACTTGTGCGAGCTTTCATTGATATTAACAATCTGGTAAAGTTTGGTAAAGATCAGATGAAAAATGAAGGCCTTTGGCCAGTAGAGCTAAAAATCATCAACTCCAAAACGTAGGTCAAGGTCATAGATGAAATCCAGGCATCCAAAAAAAAGATACACTACCGAAGACACAACTATGTCAAAATAGAACATGTCTTCTTCTAAAGATTAAGCTATAAATTAGGTTTAAAACATCTAGTGTATAATTCTAGTTCATGAGAAAGTGATGTAAATATAACAATTAAAGTTATCTGCCCTTTGCTTGGATGGTGGAGGTCACATCCACTTTTGCATTGTCACGTTGCAATGTACCACTCAAGATACAAATATAAGCAAAGTTTGAAAGGTCTAAGTGCACACAGTTTGTGAAAAAGTGACCTAAACGCCAAAGTTGAAGGTAAAAATTATAAGGTTATCTGCCCTTGATTGGAGGGTCAAGGTCACTTCCACATTTGCTTTGACACGTTGCGATGTACCACTCAAGAAACAACTATAAGCAAAGTTTTAAAGGTCTAGTGCATACAGTTTGTGAAAAAGTGACCTAAACGCAAAAGTTTAACCTAAAAATTATTAAGTTATCTGCCCTTTGCTTTTAGGGTCAAGGTCACTTCAACATTTGCTTTGTCACGTTGCCATGTACCACCCAAGATACAACTATAAGCAAAGTTTGAAAGGTCTAGTGCATACAAGTTGTGAAAAAGTGACCTAAACGCAAAACTTGAACCTAAAAATTAGCAAGTTATCTGCCCTTTGCTTGGAGGGTCAAGGTCATTTCCACAGTTGCTTTGTCACGTTGCGATGTATCACCCATGATACAACTATAAGCAAAGTTTGAAAGGTCTAGTGCATACAGTTTGTGAGAAAATGACCTAAACGCAAAACTTGAATGTTGACGCCGCCGCCGGAAAAGCAACACCTATGTCTCTTTTTTCTTCGAAAAGGCGAGACAAAAATGCTCTTTAATAAAAATTTCAATCTCAGAATTTTTAGTTAAGAAGTTTTGGCAGGCCTGACCAGGTGATATGTTTATGAAAGATTGAGCATATTTACATTTATTAAGATAAAGACCGAAAGACAACAAGGAAGTGTTTCTTTCAGAAAATTGAAGATTTCAAGGGACAGTTAAACTGTGTGTCCAAGCTATATATATGTAAGCTTGTAAGGAAAGTAATTTGTTTGTGCTGAATAGTTACCAAAAAATGTCAGATCCTGGTAGGAAAGCTGGAGAACTTGGTGCCCCTAGGAATGTGAAATCAGAGGAACTGTTTGACCTTTTTTGCCAATCGTGTAGTGACGACGGTCAGCAAGAACCCGCCGTGGGATTTTGTGTGGATTGCTGTGAATACTTGTGTAAGAAATGTTATAAGCATCACCGCAGACCACGTCAGATGAAACGTCATGTTCTACAAGACGAGACAACCATGCCAAGAAGTAAACCCCAGACCAAGACACTTGATGAGTCACCATCAACAAATGTCCCCAACACCATGGTGAGGCTATTACATTCATCTGTAGGTCACATGATCAGGAAAGTAACGCAAACAGAGATATCCAAAGACATTAAAGTAACGCAAACCGAGCTATCCAATGACAGTAAAGCAACGCAAACAGAGATACAAGTTCCCAGAACCGCGACATACGATAAAGACATCAATCTCAAATCATCCAATGATCGGTGTACCTGCTATATTACAGGTTCGACCCAGCTTGATGACAACCAACTTGTCATTGTTGACAGTAAGAACACAAATGTCAGGTTAGTGGATACAAAACAAAACAATATAATATCCAAAGAACAGCTGTCATCAGATCCATGGGATATAACTAAGGTGAACAACACTATTGTGGCTGTGACATTACCTAACCTGAATAAAATCCAGTTTCTGTCAGTAGTATCCCAATCCCTGTCCAACGGTCAAGAGATAAAGGTCAATGGGAAGTGTCGTGGTATAGTACATAATGATGGGACACTGATAGTGACATTTGTGGGGCCACCTAAGGTGGATATAATCAACATGACCGGCACCGTGTTGAGATCTCTGATGAATGATACCATTAATAAACAACTGTTGGTACAACCATACTACATAGCGATCAGCCCAGATAAGACGGCCGTGTACGTGTCTGATTTCAGCAAGAACACAGTGACGTGCATGGCGATGGACGGTACCGTGAAGGCAGTCTATGTAGATAGTAACCTGAAGGGCCCACTTGGTCTGGCTATAGACAGGACAGGGACAGTATATGTCTGTGTGAGGAACTCCTATAACATCCACCAGATAACAGCCGAGTGTATCAAGATACAGACACTACTGACACGGGAACATGGATTGTCTCTGCCATACTCCATCACTTACTGTGAAACGGAGGAAAAACTTTATGTTGGAATGCAGTATTACAATGTTGTTAAAGTGTATCAGTTGAAATAAGAATTAAAGCAGCATCTTCTTTTTATGAAGAGATTATTAAAAGTCTATATATAAAGGGACACAGGCAATCTTGCAGTCAACCCTGACTATTATCAACATATTAACATAGAAACCAAAATACAGCAGTAGTGCCTACAGCAAATATAACAATGGTCCTTGAACTGATTATTTTCTACGTAGACCTTCAAGTAACAACAAATGATTTAGCCAATGAGCATCGACTATATGGAGTACAGCTGCATGTCTATTATCGACACCATGATACTTCTTTTTTTTCAAATCTTGTCTACCATATTTTTTTTCCAGAATATAAGACCCACATTTTTCATCATTTGTAAGGTCTGAATTAGGGGTGCATCTTATTTACAGACATGGTCCAGGGCCTTTTCAACCTATTTAATTGGGGCCGAAATTCAGCCTCCTCCCAATTGCAAAAAAATCTTTTTTCTCCCAATTCTGAGAAGAAAACATTTTCCATTCTTCAATTTTCCCTTACAGGGACACATGGCAATCTAGATTTTTTTAAAAACCTGCGGCCTCCTGTTAGTTTTTTCTACGTAACCTGTATATTTGCAATCATTCATATAAATTGTTATAATAGTGCAAGGCAAATTGTTTATACCTATTTCTAACTATTGATTATAATGCACCGATAATATATATTTAAAATTTTGGAAGACAAACGAAAATCTCATTTTATTTTATTTAATTACAGTACAGCTCACGCGAACCCCACACTTTACTCTTTCACGCCGAGTGAGGCATTTACAAATCGCGTAATTATGCAGAGTTTAGATGATAAAACTACTCGGAGTGGGAAAAGCTTCTCGGCGTGCTTATGCCACGGAAGTATGCCACGATACTTTGTGTAGACAAACTCGGAGTTCGCCGAGTCGAAACTGCACAGGTAAAAGCTGCAACTTTTTTAAATAATTATTGCAGTCATTTTAATGCATAATTATTCAGTAACTTTAGAAAAAATCGAAGCAGAAGACAATTGGGAAAGCGGATGCGGGAAAATTTGAATGCCCGGATTATGTATACTGGGTCACGACAGTTATATGGTGGTTCCTATTACGGGCTTCGCGGCGACTGAACATAAAATTCAATCAGTAATTATTATACTGGAAATTATAATTATATTTTTAAATTTAATCGTTATTTGTAACAAATTTATACTATTCTGCTGTTTATTATTAATACATCGATGGGTTCTTTAGTAAGATTTTTTTTTTAAAGAATTCCGAGTCATAAACCCGTTATTAGTGCCGCCTTGTTAAAAGGTACATACACGGCCAAGGATTATGGGTATTTATGTCGGTTGAAGACTGTGACTTTTGGACAACAGAAACGAACAAAACTTGTGATTAAATGCATTAAAAGTTTGAAATACGTATTAGTTTCGAAATTTATTCATTGTATTTATCAGTCGTGTCAACTTTGCGCAGAAAGGATTCACTCGGCGTTGCATTGTTTGTACTTTTTCTGGCGATTGATTGCTTTTTCAAGCGTGATGTCGGACAAGTTGAAAAGTTGTCGGAAAATTCAGATTTCTTTTTATTCCCAATAAAAAATCATCACAGGTGTGCACTCATGGTTAATTGGATTCTACGCGGAGTCACTCGGAGTGTTTGATCACTCTGATGAGTGACTCGACAATGGCGTACTTTAGCCGCGTGGATTTGCCGAGTCCAAACACTGACTTGCGTAGATCCGCGCGGCACTCAATACGACCAAACTCGACGAATCGAGTAAAGTGTGGGATTCGCGTGAGCTGTACTGTATATGCAAGAAGCTTTAAAGTCAAAATGATACAGGATTAATAAATCCAGGTGCTAATTTAATTCTTGATATAAAACTCAGATTGTCATGTGTCCCTTTAAAAACAAATCCCCTAAATAGTGAAAATCACGCTCTTTTTCCCCCCAATTTTGACAGTCCCGTGCTTCGTTTCCCCAAAATCAGCAGGCCTAGTAGACCTTTCCCAAATTTTCTTGAAAAAAGCTCTGCGGTCAGGACTTATTTTACATCAGTTTTATCCACGTGACATAAAGCGGATCTCGGTTTGTTTCCTTTAAAGTACATGATATTTTTGTGATATAGATTGTGGGGCTAAATTGAGTGAATAGTTAGTAGCCTAATATCCAATTAGTAAATAACATAATAGTTGTATAAAAAACAACTACAACACCTGACCGTGTCTTTGTTTATTAAATCCTTTTTTCTAAATCCATTGATTTAATTGTATTAGCTTTATTAATTATATTCATGTTTTTGAAAAAAATCCGTCCACCTATTAGTCAGTCCGTTACCATATCTTCTCCTAAACTGCTGAACGGAATTCAACTAAACTTAGAGTATGACTTCACCATATTATGGCGACGTGCAAAGGCAACCTTATTTTTAAATTTTTGAAAGTTTCTTAGTTTTGTATTAATTGTTGCTTTTATTGCTATAGTATACACATTTTTCCACTCAATATTTTGAAATAGGTTTTCCCATTTTTGCTGTGGTTTAATATTTGATGTGTAATTTTGTTTTAATTGGTAGACATATAAATATTTATTTGTTTGTTTTGAGCTTAGAAGTTTTTGAAGCCAGCGTCAGGAACCTGGTAGAGTTCAGTAAAATCCTTGAAAGCATAAATATTTTTTTTTCTATAATCAAAAATGTGCTCAATATGTTTTATTCCTCTGTTATGTACCATCGTTTAATAAATACTATTTTGTCACCGACTTTTATGTTTCAATTGTTCCAAATAATTTCTTGACTGATATTTGTACACGTATTACTTCCTTGCATATCCTTCCATGAAATAAGTATATCCCTTAAGAAATCATGCTCTGGGGACAATTTAAGAATATAGGCTTTATCTATATTACATTGGAATAAAAGCTTTCCGCCATATCTATCCAGTCTATACAAGTATATTGTTTTCCATATTTCATTATTGTTCGTATCTAGTATTCTTTTAACCCAACTGCCTTTTAATGAGAGTAAAAATTTATCTACATCGATCATTTTGATTCCTCCTCCCCGTTTATAATTTTGAATAACTGTGCTTCTTTTATTTTTATCAGGTTTAATATCCCATAGAAAATTATACATAATATCATTAATCAATTTGATTTTTTCTTTGGACGGATTCGGTAAAAGGGATAATGGGTAGATTAGTTTTGGAAATGCAAAACATTTTAAAACAGTAATTTTCCCTAGCAGTGTAAGTTTTCTATGTTGCCAACTTTTCAAACAGTTCTGAAATTCTTGTATTTTTGGGTCCAGGTTTGACGAAAATATGTGACTTCTATCGGTATGAAAATTCATTCCAAGTGTTTTTACATAATCAGAGCACCAATGAAATTTCTTTTTAGAACAGTATCTAATATTGGGATCTTTGAGGGAACCAGCCTTTAAGGCTGTACATTTTAAAATATTTAATTTAAGACCTGATATATTGGTAAAGTTATCTAATATATCTATCAGAGTTTCAAAAGATTTTCTTGAACCATCTGTAAAAAACGTTGCATCTTCTGCGAATAAGGTGTTTTTTTATCTCCTGACCTGCTACCTCCTTTAATATTTTCGTTATGTGATATTTCATATGATAGTAACTCAATACAGATGATAAAAAGATAGAGGGAGAGGGGATATCCTTGACATACACCTCTTTCTATTGGAAAGAAATCAGAAAGAAAACCGTTATTTATAAGTTATTTATAATACTGCTTTTCGCATCAAAATAGAATAATTGGACCCAGTTAATAACTGCATCTCCAAAATTAAAGTGTTTTAAACATTTCCAAATAAACGTTTGATTTATACTGTCGAAGGCCTTTTCAAAATCCGAGAAAAATAAGAGCGCCGAATTGTCAAGATTTTCTACATTATCTAGTACTTCAAATAAAATTCTTATGTTCTCGCCTATATACCTACCTTTTAAACAAGAGGCCCAAGAGGGCCTGTGGATGCTCAACTGGCTAACATGGCTCTTATAACATCAATGAAGCGAGTGACTGCCATTTACGTTTTTTTTGAAAGTTTCGGGCAAAAAACAGCTTTTTAACTAAATCAAGGGCCATAACTAAAGAATCTGGTAAAGTTTGGTAAAGATCAGATGAAAAATGAAGGCCATACCGTATTAACGAGGCAAAATATAGCATTTTTAACTAAATCAAGAGCCATAACTCCTCTGTTACTGGTCCGACTGGTCCAACATAGATCTAAAAAAAAAAAAAAATGAAAAAAAAGTAATAATTTAAAAAAAAAAAAAAAAAAAAAAAATTAAAACAAGAGGTCAATGACCTTGAAGCTCTACTGATAGATTTTGATAGCTAGGTCAGCATTCCTGTGAAGTTTCATAAAAATCTGTCAAGTAGTTTTTTGTTTAATGTCGAATCAAAATAATTTTCGACAAGGACCAACATCTTGTCATGCTGATCATTTCAGAAAAAGTCCCATATCAATATCACTTACAGTTTTCAAGAAGTTGTCGCTACAAACTTGTTTTTAAATATCTATGTTAAGCCGTGGTGGCCATCTTGAATTTCCAGCCGACCTGAAATTGTGCTAGGATTAACTAGATATCAAGAGCAACATTCCTGTGAAGTTTCATGAAAATCCGTCTAGTAGTTTCAGAGGAGTAGTCACTACAATTTTTTACTATACAAACTCTATGTAAACAATGATGGCCACTGATGCCCAGGTTTAATTTTATTTCAAAATAATTTTCAACAAGGATCAACATCATGTCATGCTGATCATTTTAGAAAAAGTCCAATATCAATATCACTTACAGTTTTCAAGAAGTAGTCGCTACAAACTTTTTAAAAAAAATTCTGTTTTTAGCCATGGCGGCCATCTTGAATTTCCGGCCGACCTAAAAAAAATCTGGGATCAATTAGACATCAAGAGCAACATTCCTGTGAAGATTCATAAAAATGCGTCAAGTAGTTTCAGAGGAGTAGTCGCTACAAGTTTTTACTATATAAATCTATGTAAACAAAGATGGCCACTAGCGGCCATGTTTAAAGTCGCATCGAAATACATTTCGACAAGGATCAACATCATGTCATGCTGATCATTTTAGAAAATGTCCCATATCAATATCACTTACAGTTTTCAAGAAGTAGTCGCTACAAATTTATTTATTTTAAATCTATTTTTAGCCGTGGCAGCCATTTTGAATTTCCGGCCAGCATGAAATTTTTCTAGGATCAACTAGACATCAAGAGCAACATTCCTGTGAAGTTTCATGAACATCCATCAAGTAGTTTCAGAGGAGTAGTCGCTACAAGTTTTTACTATATAACTCTATGTAAACAAAGATGGCCACTGGCAGCCATGTTTAACGTCGAATCAAAATAATGTTCGACTCGGATCAACAGCATGTCATGCTGATCATTTTAGAAAAAGTCCCATATCAATATCACTTATAGTTTTCAAGAAGTAGTCGCTACAAACCTATTTTTTGAAAATCAATTTTTAGCTGTGGTGGCCATCTTGAATTTCTGGCCGATCTGAAATTTTGCTAGGATCAATTAGACATCAAGAGCAACATTCCTGTAAAGTTCCATGAAAATCTGCCAAGTAGTTTCAGAGGAGTAGTCGCTACAAGTTTTTACTATATAACTCTATGTAAACAAAGATGGCCACTGGCAGCCATGTTTAACGTCGAATCAAAACGATTTTTGACAAGGACCAACATCATGTCATGCCATGCTGATCATTTTAGGAAAAGTCCCTTATCAATATCACTTATAGTTTTCAAGAAGTAGTCGCTACAAACTTGTATTTTAACAAGAGGCCCAAGAGGGCCTGTAGACGCTCTACTGGCTAACACGGCTCTTATAACATCAATGAAGCGACTGACTGCCATTTAAGTTTTTTTGAAAGTTTCGGGCAAAAAACAGCTTTTTAACTTTATCATGGGCCATAACTAAAGAATCTGGTAAAGTTTGGTAAATATCAGATGAAAAATAAAGGCCCTACCGTCTAAACGAGGCAAAATATAGCATGTTTTTCTAAATCAAGAGCCATAACTCCTCTGTGACTGGTTCGACTGGTCCAACATAGAGCTAAAAAAAAAACTAAAAAAAAATAAATAAATAAATATTAAATAAAAAAATGTAGAGAATAATAATAATCAAAAAAAAAAAGAAGAAGAAAAAATGAATATTAAAAAAAATAAAAAAATAAAAAATAAAAAAAATAAAAAAAAGTAAAAAAATAAGAAAATTTAAAAATAAATAAAAATAATAACGTAAAAAAGAAAGTCATAAAATCTGCTAAAGTTTGGCAAAGATCAGATGCAAAATGAAGGCCCTATCGTATGACGAGGCAAATTATAGCATTTTTAACAAAATCAAGGGCCATAACTCCGCTGTTTATGGTTCGATCTGGCTGGTTTTCAAACTTGACCAAGCTTTCATAGACATAAACAATCTGATAAAGTTTGGTAAAGATCGGATGAAAAATGAAAGCGCTATCGTCTTAACGAGGCAAAATATATCATTTTGAACTAAATCAAGGGCCATAACTCCGCTGTTACTGGTCCGATATAAATGTTTATCGAACTTGATCGAGCTTTCATTGATATTAACAATCTGATAAAGTTTGCTAAAGATCGGATGAACAATGAAGCCCCTATCATCTTAACGAGGCAAAATATAGCATTTTTAACTAAATCAAGGGCATAACTCCGCTGTTACTGGTCCAATATGGCTGGTTTTCGAACATGTTCGAGCTTTCAACGGCATTAACAATATGATAAAGTTTGGTAAAGTTTGGATGAACAATGAAGCCCCTATCGTCTTAACGAGGTAAAATATAGCATTTTTAACTAAATCAAGGGCCATAACTCCGTTTTTACTAATCCGATATGGCTGGTTTTCGAACTTGTCCGAGCTTTCATTGATATTAACAATCTGATAAAGATTGGTAAAGATCGGATGAACAATGAAGCCCCTATTGTCTTAACGAGGCAAAATATAGCATTTTTAACTAAATCAAGGACCATAACTCTGCTGTTACTGGTCAGATCTGGCTGGTTTTCGAACTTGTCTGAGCTTTCATTGATATTAACAATGTGGTAAAGTTTGGTAAAGATAGGATGAAAAATGAAGACCCTATCGTCTTAACGAGGCAAAATATATCATTTTGAACTAAATCAAGGGCCATAACTCCGCTGTTACTGGTCCGATATGAATGTTTATCGAACTTGATGGAGCTTCCATTGATATTAACAATCTGATAAAGTTTGCTAAAGATCGGATGATCAATGAAGCCCCTATCGTCTTAACGAGGCAAAATATAGCATTTTTAACTAAATCAAGGGCATAACTCCGCTGTTACTGTTCCAATATGGCTGGTTTTCGAATATGTTCAAGCTTTCAACGGCATTTACAATATGATAAAGTTTGGTAAAGTTTGGATGAAGCCCCTATCGTCTTAACGAGGTAAAATATAGCATTTTTAACTAAATCAAGGGCCATAACTCCGCTTTTACTAATCCGATATGGCTGGTTTTCGAACTTGTCCGAGCTTTTATTGATATTAACAATCTGATAAAGATTGGTAAAGATCGGATGAACAATGAAGCCCCTATTGTCTTTACGAGGCAAAATATAGCATTTTTAACTAAATCAAGGACCATAACTCTGCTGTTATTGGTCAGATCTGGCTGGTTTTCGAACTTGTCTGAGCTTTCATTGATATTAACAATGTGGTAAAGTTTGGTAAAGATAGGATGAAAAATGAAGACCCTATCGTCTTAACGAGGCAAAATATAGCAATATAGCATTTTTAACTAAATCAAGGGCCATAACTCCGCTGTTACTTGTCCGATCTGGCTGGTTTTCGAACTTATCCGAGCTTTCATTGATATTAACAACCTGTTAAAGTTTGGTAAAGATCGGATGAAAAATGAAGGCCCTATTGTCTTAACGAGACAAAAGTTAACGACGGACGGACGGACGGACGACGGACGGACAACTCGGCATCCCATAAGCTCTGCTGGCCTTTGGCCAGTAGAGCTAAAAATCTATTTTAAGCTTTGGCGGCCATCTTGGATTTCATATCAACATCAATTTTTGCTAGGATCAACTAGACTTCATGGGCAACATTTCTGTAAAGTTTCATGAATATCCATCCAGTAGTTTCAGAGGAGTAGTCGCTACAAATAAAAGTTTACGGACAGACGGACGACGGACGCCACACCACGGCAAAATCATCAGTCGAGCTAAAAATATATATATAAAAAAAAAAAAAAAAAAAAATCAATAAAAAGAATTAAGAAAAAAAATAAAAATAAAAATAAAAAAATAAAAAAAATTAATTAAAATAAAATAAAAAATAATAATAATATAAAAAAGACAGTCATAAAATCTGGTAAAGTTTGGCAAAGATCAGATGCAAAATGAAGGCCCTATCGTATGATGAGGCAAATTATAGCATTTTTAACAAAATCAAGGGCCATAACTCCGCTGTTACTCGTCCGATCTGGCTGTTTTTTTTCGAACTTGACCAAGCTTTCATAGACATTAACAATCTGATAAAGTTTGGTAAAGATCGGATGAAAAATGAAGGCACTATCGTCTTAACGAGGCAAAATATAGCATTTTTAACTAAATCAAGGGCCATAACTCCGCTGTTACTAGTCCGATATGGCTGGTTTTCGAACTTGTCCAAGCTTTCATTGATATTACAATCTGATCAAGTTTGGTAAAGATCGGATGAAAAATGAAGGCCCTATCGTCAACGAGGCAAAATATAGCATTTTGAACTAAATCAAGGGCCATAACTCCGATGTTACTGGTCCGATATGAATGGTTTTCGAACTTGTTCGAGCTTTCATTGATATTTACAATCTGACAAAGTTTGGTAAAGATCGGATGAACAATGAAGCCCCTATAGTCTTAGTGAGGCAAAATATAGCATTTTTAACTAAATCAAGGGCCATAACTCCGCTGTTACTGGTCCGATATGACTGTTTTTCAAACTTGTTCGAGCTTTCAACGACATTAACAATCTGACAAAGATTGGTAAAGATTGGATGAACAATGAAGCCCCTATCGTCTTAACGATGCAAAATATAGCATTTTTAACTAAATCAAGGGCCACAACTCCGCTGTTACTAGTCCGATATGAACTTGTCCGAGCTTTCATTGATATTAACAATGTGGTAAAGTTTGGTAAAGATAGGATGAAAAACGAAGGCCCTATAGTCTTAATGAGGCAAAATATAGCAATATAGCATTTTTAACTAAATCAAGGACCATAACTCCGCTGTTACTGTTCCAATCTGGCTGGTTTTCGAACTTGTCCGAGCTTTCATTGATATTAACAATGTGGTAAAGTTTGGTAAAGATAGGATGAAAAATGAAGGCCCTATCGTCTTAACGAGGCAAAATTTAGCAATATAGTATTTTTAACTAAATCAAGGGCCATAACTCCGCTGTTACTTGTCCGATTTGGCTGGTTTTCGAACTCATCCGAGCTTTCATTGATATTAACAACCTGTTAAAGTTTGGTAAAGATCGGATGAAAAATGAACGACGGACGGACGACGGACAACTCGGCTCCTGGCCTTCGGCCAGTAGAGCTTAAAAACAGTTTGTGAGTTGCTAATAATAGATGGTAATACAAGTTTTAATCTGTTTGCAATTGACTTTGTTGCTATCTTGTAAGCTACTTTTAAAAGACTTATTGGGCGCCAATTATCTAATAACGATATATCTTTTCCTGGTTTTGGAAGTAGAGTTATGACGCTTTGTTTTTGTAACTGTGTCATGTTTTTGTTTTGAAAAGAGTAGTTTAGAGAGTGTACAATATAGCTTTTATATCATTCCAAAAGATTTTATAAAATTCAGTTATTCCGTCGGATCCTGGACTTTTTTGGTTATTTATTTGTCTTAATGCCGTAGCACATTCGTATTCCGTCAGTAGACCATCGCATTTATTTTTATCAATTTCACTAAGACTTTTCATAGAGTTATTGAAGAAATGACAACGTGAATTTGTGCCGTCTCGTTTCTTATATAAGTTACTATAAAACGTTTTTTGTAGATTTAGTATTTCTTTTTGGCTTGTTATATGTTTAACATCTACTGTGAGTTTAGATATGCTCTTACTTTCTGCCCGTTTTTTCTCTAGGCTTGAGAAATAATTGGTATTTTTTTCACTGTATTCTATAATTTGAGCTTTTGACCTTATTATAATACCGTCGATTTTAGTATCTATTATTTCATTTAGTTCTTGTTTTTTAATATTCAGGTCATTTTTTATTTGTTCCATACCATCTATATCCAGTATATTTTGTAGTCGCGATTCAATCTGTTCTATATCGAAAGTTAGCCCATCTTCTTTTTCTCGTTCTAATTTCTTTTTTGTTGATGCAAACTTTATTGTTTCATTTCGTATAGTACCTTTAATAATTTCCCATAATGTATTGAGGTTGGCAGATTTATTCAATTCTACTATATCAGCTATACTTTTTTTAATGGTGTTTTGATATTCTGTAATTAAAATAAGACTATTATTTAGTTTAAAATATCCTGGACCTTTTTGTATTTTCATGAAAACTGATGTTTACAATGGAATGATCTGATTTGTATCCTGCCTTTATACTACTAGAATTTTTCCATATATTTGCACATAACTTGGTATATGTAATCGTCTATGCCAGATAAACAACATCTCAAATGATTTTATTATTTCAAACCCGGTCATCTGCCCGGGGCCCAGTGTGAGTGGAGTGGGTTGGGTGGGGTAAATTTTTTTTTTTTTGGTAATTATATCTCAAATAGAATGTTATGTTGATGGGATTATACTGTATAATTGTTTCCCTCCTACATCACCCGTGGGGGCCAGGAAAAGGGGTGTCAAAAGACCAAATACACTAAAAATTCAATCATTTAAACTGTATTAAATTTATACCCAAGTTTTTGAAAAAAAAACAGGGTATATTAAAATCGCCTTCGTTTGTCCGTCTGTCTGTCTGTCTGTCTGTCTGTCTGTCAGTCCATCAGTCCGTCCGTCACAGCATCTCCTCCTAAACCGCTGAACGGAATTCAACCAAACTTAGGATATGACTTCACCATATGATGACGGCATGCAAGAGCAACACTATTTTTGACTCCAAGCCCAGGGGCCCTCAGTGGGGGTCAAAAGGTCAAATACACTAAAAATTGAATTTGTATAGGGGGGTACGAGTGTCTGACCATTGAAGAGATTCCAGATTGCCTCGTGGTAGCGACCTGCCCAGTAAGAACACTATGCAGGGGGATTTTCTTACCCCAGGGTTTTGCAGTTGTTACTGTTCTTATGCATATTGTATACAATGTAGTACAATGTATTTGTGACCGTTTGTATCACTAAAGACAGTGGATTACGGTTACTTATAACCCTGTATAATTATGGACAGTATAGTATGGTTGTTATATAACCATGTATAATTGTTTCCGTGTTAAGTAAACCGTCTCTTAATTTAACAGTTTTTAAATGCATACACACGTTTTCTATGTAACACTTACGTTATAACAACATTATAATTGTGTCATGTGTGTAAATAGCCCAAGCACAGAAATCGCCTCTGATTTCACTCGGATAGACAATAATCCGAACTGCAAAAGCACTTTCGATCTATTGACCTTCTTCAGTTGCAACATGAAATCCTAAACGATTTCTATTTAATATATAAGTTTTTTCATTTACTAATGTAATGAGGTTTTACTTTGTGATGGTACACTGTGATCGACCAAATAAGTATATATAGTTTATTCAATCTATCCTATTTAGATTATAACACCAATTGAATACTTTATATATGTGCGGTACTTATTGAAAATGATACTTCAAAGTACAGTAGTACCATAAGACATGTCGGGTTGATACAGAACATATTGTCTTTCAATGAAAATGCAGCAAGATGTTTAGACACGACTGGGTTGATACCGTCTTAAATGTGTCTTATAGATAGAATGTATTCCGAGGAATTCAGTATTTATAATCTACTCGTCGGGTTGATACCGAAACAAAATTTAGAGTATCTCCAAATGTGAGTAAATATTCCGACATTCCTGTAAAGTTTCATGAAAATCCATAAAGTGATTTCAGATGAGTAGTCGCCGCAAAAAAAGTTTACGGACGGACAGACGATGTACACCACACCATGGCATAAGCTCTGCTGATCTTTGATCAGTAGAGCTAAAAACTAACAAGACATTGGTAATGTTGATATTAGCTTTCATAGACGGTGCTAGCGTATTAATGGTGAAATGTTTTGGTTTTTTTGATACAATAAAGACACAAACCTTTTTGTTTACAGCCCAAATCTTGTCCCATTCCATCATATTAACGGACTTCGAAGAACCCTGCAGAAATATAACACATACAACTATAAAACAAAAACAATACATAACAATATATCATATTTAATATGAATTATTAGAAGGGTGTTCCATGGAACACTTGTGTCACCTGCCGTGTGCTTATTTCAGCAAGTATAATTAATCTAACTATAAAGTTTGAAGACAGGGGGTGCAATCCTTCATGAATTATGGAGCACTTTATTCCTTAAGGTGTTTAAGTTTATGAAAAGGGGCATAAATCTGCATTGGATAACTGATAAGGAAGAACTGTATAAAGTTTCATTACTATAGGTCAATATTTTGCCAAGTTAGCTAGGTTAGGTTGCAGATTAAAGTTTTATGAAAAGGGGCATAACTCTGCCAAAATGAGTCAGAGTTATTGGACACAAGCAACGACATTCCTTTGGTTAAGATGGAGATGCTTGTGAAGTTTCATGAATATAGGCCAAATACTTTTCAAGTTATGGCCAGTTATGAGATTGGTTAGGTTGCAGGTTAAAGTTTTATGAAAGGGGCATAACTCTGCCAAAATGAAAGTTAGAGTTATTGGACCTATGTAACAACATGCCTTGGGTTAAGATAAAAATGTGTACGAAGTTTCATGAACATAGGTCAAATACTTTAGAAGTTATGGCCAAGGTCAGGTTGCAGGTTAAAGTATGACAAATAACTACTACGATGGACAACGGACAAAATGATCCGTAATTAAGTGTCTGCCATGCTACGCAGGTGACACAAAAACGATTGATCATTCTAAGTTTCTTAAATGATGATTTTTTGGTTATGTGGATGGAGTTGTCAAGTGGGAGCTAGTTAAAGAAAAGATTCTGTTCACTGAGCATGCATAATAGAAGCGGTGGAAATTATGCGATTGCAAGTGCAGTGTGATCCCAGGTTCCTCGTTATTTTTCCCTCCTCTTCCCCACCACATCCCACTTTCTGGCCGGGCTCTGATGATCTAAATAATGTGTTGATTAGCCATTTAGCAACATTTCATGATTGGTCACTCAAAGATGATAAATTTACTCAATGTTGATTCAATGATGACTGATTAGTCAATGACGATTTGATGCATGATTGATTCAAAGATGATTGACTGATGATTCAAGGATGACAGATGAGTTAAGGATGATTGACTGATGACCCAATGAAGGAATGCAGATTCATTGATGATCGAATGATGACTGATTTGCTGATTGATTAATAATTCAATGATGGTCCAATTATAATTTGATGACAATAGATCGAATGTTGATTGAGTGATAATTCAGAGATCAATCATGCCACAGACATACACTTGACATAAGCTTTACAGATTTACTAGTGTTTCACACTAAACCCCTAAGTTTCCATCAAGCCTACCTGCGCCACAATGAACTGTTTCAGGCCTTCCACTGTCATACCCCGTCTTAATACGCCTCTCACCGTTGGGAATCTCGGGTCATCCCTGCAATATATAGAAGGTATAAAACACATATCTTAGAAGGTTCTTACAGCCATGAGGAACCGTAACAAGGCATAATATACAATATAATAATACACACTTTTAATACTGTATGAAAAGCATGGTCCGATGCAACAGAATTGTCTTTAAGGCTATTCGTTGTTAAGGCTATTCCATTTAAACATACACGGGGCCCAAGGAAGGCACTTTTGAAATCAAACACTTACCCATAGATGCAAAATCGAGTTTTAAGAGACACATTTCGGAAAATAGGGTTCACCCGCAAATGTTTATTAAACTGCTTTCCTGGGGTCCCCGGTATGTTTTAATGAAATTTCTCTATAAACACAACAGAATTGACTTACAATGATTGGTTGGTAACTGAGACAGATTGACAAGCAAATATCCTAAAGTGCGACAAACACAGCTAAAGACAAAAACAAAAGATGACATTTTCTCAAACTGTTGTCCTTAAAAAGTAGGTCAAAGTCATATGACAAGGCTTTATTAATATGTGCACCTCCTGAAACCTCTGTACACTTTGGGTTTATTCATTCCATGTAGTTGTTTAAAAATGTTTTAACTACATTGTATGACCCAAGATGTAAACCATGACTCACTTTTGGTTGATGATAAAACAGAATTAAAAGTAAATACCTCCTGTTTAATTTACAAAGTTAACATCCCATACAAATTACGTCTGATTGACACTTTAATATAGACTTGTTATTAACTGAACTAACTTGCATCTATGAGAAACAGAGAGTAAGTAAAATCTACAATAAACATACAAATACATGTCAAAGCAGTAATCATCTACACTTACCATCCGTCCACCATCCCCTCGTTGACAAACCATGTGAGTCTTCTCTTTGACAGAACCGTATTCTGTAGGTTTAACCTGCTGTAAGAGTAGATGTGTGGTTTCCTCATGCCTGAAACACAAACAAAACATTTCTTTAACAAATCACAAGCAACCGTGGATTCTGATTTTTGCATACCGGACAAGGATATCCGTCATTTTACCGGGGCTAGATATTTCCAACACACCCTACGGTCGAGATAAAATTCACGCGCGCCAACATCCCGTATGCAGGAAAACATGCAAAACGTTAGTAGCTGGCGGCGTCAACGCACAACATGTCTCTGATATGCAAGAAAAAAAATCTATCATGCGTATTCGGTTCAGATAGGGAATTCCAATCCTCAGTATAAATGTTTTAATCGGAACCTCGGAAGAGCCTCGGTTCCGATAAAAACACGTATACCTCGGGTTGGAATTCCCTATCTGAACCGGATACTCATGAAAAATTCTTAGTCTCACCTACCAGGGACCAGACTTTATGAACTTCTAAGTCGAAAAAAGCCATAATTTTGCCCATAAATGCAAGACAGAGTTATGGAACTTGTGTGTCTGAGTGGCCTTGAAGACATATACAAAGTAAGAATAGATTTGAACATAAGCAATGTCGAAGATATTATTAAGTGAAAAACTTTAATGTAACGTTGATGCCGCTGTCACCACTAACACAATGTTTTTGTCAGCAGCGATTCGGGTTTTGGTTCAACTTCCATTTTGAAAAATAACATGGCAAACTAATAGATTTTTTGACGAAAACAAGATAATATAGTGATTTTTTCAGGAGAAACAATGAGATGGTTCTTCTCTAATTTATATTTTAGGCCAACAACATGGATATTTAAATATCTTGCATGTGCTGCGTATTTTTGAAAATCGGAATTTCGACATCACAGTTGCAATGGATATGGAAAAAAAAAATCACAATAATGAAGATTAAACGTGAAAAAACTGCTGTATGACGTCTAAAAACTTGGACTAAATCAAATGGGAACAGTGTACCTAAGTTTTCCAGGAACCACATATACTGGTGGTCACGGTCGAGGTACTCTGTTGTCCTCATGGCGTGTGTCACTCCCTCCACACTGTCTACTATAGGACAGGCAAAGTCGTAAGTCGGGTAAGCCCTGAAATAAAATAATCATACATGTAGGTATATTCTACAGACATATCACATTTTTCTAAGTGTTTACACAACTCTGGATACATCGCAGTTTTAACTTTATTTTGGAGGACTTCAATGTGTTCATTCAAGATTTAAAACCCAGTTAACCGTAAAGTAGCTATCAACAGGCACATTTTACAACAGATGTAACCCATTTCTAATCCTACTGACAACAATATAAAACTTCCATATTTTGTGAATCCAACCTCTATAGGCACAATATAAACGGTTTTAACCAGCCAAGCCAAGCCCCAAAACTGGAGCATCAATTAATAGTTACCAACTCATAATTAATTTCACGCATATCCATTCACGGATATTTTAAGAATCCGTGAATTGTTTATATACTTTTAACTGATATAAACTTTACTTAATTATAAAGAGGACTATGAAAAAGGTAAATGTCAATAATTTCACCCCATGTAATATGCATTTTGCTGAGGAAAAACAGGTTTGAAAAGATCGGATTTTTGAAATTGTATTCGTAATTGTTTTAGACAAGCCGATTGCGGAGATTTTCCAATCTTATTCGTTTACAATCGGAACTGCCATGTCGGATTGGCGAAGAGTTCCGATCGATTCGTTTACTATCGGAACTGCCCCAAATAGTTTGTTTTCGTTCAACTGAATTGCATTGCGCATGTCCGAGAAAATTGTAAAAACTCGTAGTTCTCCGGCAGGAATAAACGGCAGGGCAGCATTTTATTGAAGATATTGTTTTGATCATAATTAATAATTTACAGAACTGGAATACGAACCATGTTTCTTCTAAGAATACTCATAAAATAGCTGTGTATGCCTATAAATGCAGTAATATTGAGTATTTAATATTTTACATTAAAAATCGCGTAGATATAGGTAGTGCCTCTTTAAGAAACTGAGTCAAATTCAAACTATAGGGTACATTTTATCTTAGAAACTGAACAAAAATCAAACTTGAACATTTTTTGAAACATAAATAGTCCAAGGGTCAAGGTCAGTAACGTTGACCTACTTTCAATGAGAATGTAAAATGGAGGTCAATATGCTACGAATTTTGATGACTAGGATAAACAAGAAGCCCCGCCTATCGGTGCAGACGCCCGACTTTCAAGGCCTTGTTTATTTATTAGGAAAATATGTTGAAGGGCATAATTTGGCTTAATTGCGTAACAGAATTATTGCACTAGTTAAATTTTGTTTGTAAAAAAATAAAAGCATGAGTTATAGAACCTGGTTTTATGATGTTGTCTAATGAGGATGAATACATGTGTGGATTTTCAATCCATTATGTATTAAAAGTACTTTTGGAGTTACAAGCTTACATACAAACTTTAACATGGACATAGATGCAGATGATGATCAAGTCATGACAATAGCTTATTTTTCTTCAAAAAGTTGAGCTAAAACTTGTCTTAGAAAACGAGCTAAATGCAAAAGTTACCACTTTACTCAAGTTACTTTTAATAGGAATATAGTGAAGACAAATATGTATATAGAGTTTAATTAGCGTGTTTTTGAAATACGGGAAATATTTCCCAATGGAGAGAAATTGCTCTGATATAAGAACTCGTGCTGCTCCGATATAAGAATGAGTGCTGAAAGCACAAGTTCTTATATCAGAGCAATTTCTCTCCCCGAGGGAAATATTTCCCGTATTTCAAAAAACATTTCCCAAGGGAGAGAAATTGCTCCGATATAAGAATGAGTGCTGGAAGCACGAGATTTTATATCAGAGCAATTTCTCTCCCCGAGGGAACTATTTCCCGTATTTCAAAAAACGGCTTATTAAACTATCTATATATATCTCTTTATATAAGACTTTAGGGCAAATAGTCTTACAAACTTAGTTGAAAAAACTTGAACATTAAAAATAAACATAAAGTCCAAAATGTAAGTCAAGGAGTAGCATGATGACCTACCGTTGGTAGTACATTGCAATGTTAAGTGGTTGTCATTATGAATAAAGTTTAAATGTCACTGGGTAAGTAGTGTTTTAGAAACTGAGCTGATGGCAAATGTAAATATTTTCAGACACACTAAATTAATGTCCAAAATTTATTATAATGCATGTACATGTATGAAGTTTGAAGAAGAGTCCCCAAATATAACAACAGGTGGTGGAAAAATTGTTCCTCAACTGGAACTCGAACACAGGGTCTCTGGTTAACCATACCAGTGCTCTAACCACTGAGCTATTGAGGACATACTGTTAGGAATCTATTTTTCACCATTTACCTGTACGCGGTTACATTTATTTTGAAATCTGCATGGCATCATCCAATAACACAACACATGTGTAATGAAACAACCTACAAACATTGATGAACATTTTAGTCAGTACTTACCTATACTTGCCGCCTGTGCGGATGTGTTTTTCGTTTTTACAGCGAAACATCGTGGGATCCCTCATACAGCCATTGTCTGACAGCATGTTTATCTTGGCCCGCACGCAGTACTTCTGGCCGGCCTCTGACCCCTGCTTCATCTCCTCCCACACCGACAGGTTCTTCTCCACACCTGGCGAATAGCATGTCAGGTGTTATTTTATATCCTATGAAATTCATCATAATCCCTTTCAAAGCAAAAGTAATGACATTAAAATATTTTACAAGATGTGTGTATTTAAGTATGGGTTTAACATCGCTTTCAACAACCTTAAAGTCATATCACGACTGTGTCTACTTGTAGCAGTGAGCTCAATGCTCAACTTTACAGTGCTGCCACACTGGAATACCACGCCGTAGACACATGACATGATACCCCACCCAGTCACGTTATTCTGACACCAGACCAACCAGTCCTTGCTATACCCTTCATAAGCTGAATGTCAAGCAAGGGAGCTACTTGTCACTAGTACGACTTTTATGAGCTTTAGGGTGTGACCCGGTCAGTCATTGAACCCACGACCTCCCGCGTATGAGGCAAACACTCTACCATTAAGCCACCACCCCAGTATTTTTTAACAAGTCTTCAAATACTGCTGTCAAAATTGTTCCACTCTAGTAGATATATACAATATAACTTTAAATTTAATGCAAGGTTTTAAGATATGTGATAAAAACCCTTCCAAGGCTCATTTTTCAATTAATGTTGTGTTATCAGGTTTAATATCCCTGTGTCGATCCATAATATTGAAATCCTTTAATTTTTGAGTTTATTTTTAAAGCAGATAGGTACAGCCTCTTAGCTTTTATACCATGAAAGCAAGAAAAAAGTTTGCAGTCAAACTTACTGTTATCTCTGTTTTTTGAGTTTTTTCTCTCCTCCCTCTCCTTTTTCATGAGTTCAGGTTCAGTGTCGTCAACGTAGGCCTTCTGTTCACGGATCATCTTCTCACACAGATGAATGAGCGTGTCAAAATGATCGGACGTGTAACTGAAGTGGTCGTACTTCAGACCCAGCATGGCCACATCTTCCAGAATCACCTGTAAGTTGATAATCAAAAAAACTAACCATCCAAATAACAGCAAAATTACACTGCAAATTTGTTTATCAAAACTTCTTCCAGATGTTCATGTCATAAAATAATGTATGTGCGCCAATTTAAAGCATAGTTTTATTCAGGGTTTCTTAAATACCTGTGATTGAATATGTGCAAAATGAATTATGAGTTGGTAACTCTTAATTCCACGCTCCAGTTTTGGGGTTTGGCCTGGCTGGTTTTAGCCGTTTATATTGTGTCTATAGAGTTTGGATTCTCATGTAAGTTAAATATATACCTCGCTGTCAGTAGGTTTGGAAACAGTGTACATATGTTGTAAACATTGGCTGTTGTTGGCCTGACAGCTACTTTAATAGTAATAAAATGGATGTATAAGGAGAAAATTATATAAGCTATTTAAAGGAAGTACATCAGGATTGGTATTTGTTTTAGAATTGTTTAAATACATTAGTTATGTATTTAATTGATTAAAATAAACTAAATGAGCCATAAACCACCAAAAGAAATAGCACTGATCATATAAAAAAACAGCCAGAAGAAAGTATTTCCTAACTATAGTTACGCGCTAGGGGTAGCTATTTTAATCTTGGCGGTAAAATAAATCTCAGTGTATTACAAAGCGAGCGTCATGTGTAGATATCAATTATTTGCTCCGTGCGATGGCTATTTATAAATTTGGAATTTCTGTAGGACTAACACAACGTATTGTAATTTAAAATTATTAATTATTGCACTTTATTATAAGAAACTGTTGATGTTCCATTCCATCTATATCTTTGAATCATTTCACATTTTAAATTGGTAAATAAATAGCTTTTTATTTTTTTAAATACATTTAGCCACAAAGCCTGATCTACTCCCTTTAAGCTTTTCAATGACTTAGTCTAAGCGCTACAAAATTCAACAATCGTTGTCAAAGATCAGCGCAGCTGTGTATTTCAAAGATATTTTTGGAGCAAGGAAAGGCAAAAAATTCAGGAAACAAAAGCTTTGTATATTGATACAGCAGGAACCTGGGTACTGAACATGTGTCATGCTGTGATAAGCATCACTGCGAAAGGAAACTCTAACCTGCAAACTGGTTTAGCAGATGCAGTGAAGACACAAAGATACCAAACTTTGACTTTTAACGTCTAAGTGTGACCTTGATCTTGGCAACAGGAACTTAGGATTAAATATTGTAATAAGCATTTATGCAAAAAGGAAATCCAAATCTGCGAACTCTTCTAGTATACACAGGGAATACACAGATACCCAAATCTAAATGTGATCTTAACCTTAGTAAGTCCTATCAAAATATAAAACAGGCATGCAAGTTATTATTGACTTGACATTGACAACATCCATTGTAAAAAAAATCTTGATACTTTTCATAAAAGCCAGCCAATCAACGAGATGTATATTTCAATTAATACCGAACTAGTAAATGGTAAAAAACACACACGTTCATAATGGAATGCAACTTTAGGTCATACTTTTTATTTCCACAGCAATTTTCCAAATTGTTAGTCCTCCTTGGATACCTACTATACATAAGCTACATTCGGCTACAGTCCTTAACGAGAGAAAATACAGGTAACTTAACAGATAATCATGTCAAGATTTTCAATCTGGAACAGTATGTCAGGGTTTTTTCGGTCTGAGAATTCGGTTTTATTTAAAACTTAATTTCAGGCTGTAAAACCAACCAAATAAATTATCAGTCCATAATGGAAATCTAAGCATGGTTTAATATGTCAGTTTATAATGCTTTTCCATTGTAATGCCGGAAATATAGACTAAAATCATGCATACGCACTTGCATTTTCTACGAAAATTCAAATTCATGGATGCTGCCATTTTGTTGAAATTATCCAATGACTTTTCTTATTGCAATGTACTTTTCTGATGGTAAATCAGGGATTTACAGTTGCAGATTTGAGACATTAACCAAGTACTGAAGTGCAATACCCTATAGTTGCATTAGAAAATTGTTTTACTGCACCTTTTCAAAATGTTCATCCTCCTTTGCTGGGTTGGTATCGTCAAACCTCATGATTAATTTCCCCTTGAAGGCCTCCTGGTAGTATTGGTTCAGTAACGCTGCTTTAGCATGCCCAATATGGAGATACCTATAAACATACAGACCTCAATAATACTGGTTCAGTAACGCTGCTTCAGCATACCCAATATGGAGGCACCTATAAACATACAGACCTCAATAATACTGGTTCAGTAACACTGCTTCAGCATACCCAATATGGAGGCACCTATAAACTTACAGACCTCAATAATACTGGTTCAGTAACGCTGCTTCAGCATGCCCAATATGGAGGCACCTATAAACATACAGACCTCAATAATACTGGTTCAGTAACACTGCTTCAGCATGCCCAATATGGAGGCACCTATAAACATACAGACCTCAATAATACTGGTTCAGTAACGCTGCTTCAGCATACCCAATATGGAGGCACCTATAAACATACAGACCTCAATAATACTGGTTCAGTAACACTGCTTCAGCATGCCCAATATGGAGGCACCTATAAACTTACAGACCTCAATAATACTGGTTCAGTAATGCTGCTTAAGCATGCCCAATATGGAGGTACCTATAAACATACAGACCTCAATAATACTGGTTCAGTAACACTGCTTAAGCATGCCCAATATGGAGGTACCTATAAACATACAGACCTCAATAATACTGGTTCAGTAACGCTGCTTTAACATGCCAAATATGGAGCTACCTATAAACATAACACCTCAATAATACTGGTTCAGGTTGAGGACTCTATTAGAAGGGTGTTAAAATGGAACACTTGTGCCGTCTGTCGCGTGCTTTTTCAGCAAGGACAATGTAAGTTTGAAGAAAACACTCGTTGGGCTACAATGAATATGTGTGGGACGTTCCATGAGCATAGGTCAAACACTTTTTAAGTTACGAGCTTGGTTAGGTTTCAGGTTAGTTTTATGAAAGTCAGGGTTATTGGTCATGGCTAGGCCCGCGTTAACCATTCGCCAAATCGCCATAGGCGAAAAGTAACCTGAACTGGCGAATGAAAACCGTAAGAAATTACACATTAAATTCGCCAGACATTGGTGGTCTGGCGAATCCAAATTTCCGACTGATTTTGTCTAAAAGATCTCGGAAAATCCTGTATTCTAATTCACAAAGTCTTTCACTGTTTATAAGCCACTATCCCGCTGAGTGTTTTAGCTAATTAGTAACAATCAATTTAGATCGATAAACTAATTATGTCAGCGTTTATTGAAAACCACTGTCAAATTGTCGGTGCGATCGACTCTGCCCACTGTTCGGCCTCTTGCTGTCAATCAACTGGTTTGTGTCCCCGCGCTCAACATTATCCACAGATTTAACTGTGTGATCGAGCCGGGTAAAACATCAAATGTGGCGCCTTCTAGCGGCCAAAATGGCTGATCAAAACAGAAAGTTTGAACATGTTTGCTTACGAATTAGCCAGAGATACTCAGTCCGTCGCTGTTTTTGAACTTTACGATCGCTGATAAGTGTTAAAGGGACACATGGCAATCTTGATTTTTAGCTCTACTGATCAGAGATCAGCAGAGCTTATGCCGTGGTGCGGCGTCCGTCGTCCGTCTGTCTGTCTGTCCGTCTGTCCGTAAACTTTTTTTTGTAGCGACTTCTCCTCTGAAACTACTAAATGGATTTTCATAAAACTTTACAGAAATGTTGCCCATGAAGTCTAGTTGATCCTAGCAAAAATTCATGTTGATGTGAAATCCAAGATGGCCGCCAGATCTAAAAATAGGTTTTTAAAAAACAAGTTTGTAGCGACTTCTTCATGAAAACTATAAGTGATATTGATATGGGACTTTTTCTTAAATGATCAGCATGACATGATGTTGGTCCTTGTCGAAAATCGTTTTGATTCGACGTTAAACATGGCTGCCAGCGGCCATCTTTGTTTACATAGAGTTATATAATGAAAACTTGTAGCAACTACTCCTCTGAAACTACTTGACGGATTTTCATGAAACTTTACAGGAATTGTGCTCTTAATGTCTAATTGATCCTAGCAAAATTTCAGATCGGCCAGAAATTCAAGATGGCCGCCACAGCTAAAAATAGATTTTTAAAAAAGAAAATTGTAGCGACTACGTCTTGAAAACTATAAGTGATATTGATATGGGACTTTTTGTAAAATGATCAGCATGACATGATGGTTATAAGAGTCAAACATTATTTTAATTCGACGTTAAACATGGCTGCGAGTGGCCATCTTTGTTTACATAGAGTTATATAATGAAAACTTGTAGCGACTACTCCTCTGAAACTACTCGACAGATTTTCATGAAACTTCACAGGAATGTTGCTCTTGATGTCTAATTGATCCTAGCAAAATTTCAGATCGGCCAAAAATTCAAGATGGCCGCCACAGCTAAAAATAGATTTTTAAAAAAGAAGTTTGTAGCGACTACGTCTTGAAAACTATAAGTGATATTGATATGGGACTTTTGTAAAATGATCAGCATGACATGATGTTGGTCCTTGTCAAAAATTGTTTTGATTCAACGTTAAACATGGCTGCCAGAGGCCATCTTTGTTTACATACAGTTATATAGTAAAAACTTGTAGCGACTACTTCTTTGAAACTACTTGACAGATTTTCATGAAACTTTACAGGAATATTGCTCTTAATGTCTAATTGATCCTAGCAAAATTTCAGATCGGCCAGAAATTCAAGATGGCCGCCACAGCTAAAAATAGATTTTTAAAAAAGAAGTTTGTAGCGACTACGTCTTGAAAACTATAAGTGATATTGATATGGGACTTTTTGTAAAATGATCAGCATGACATGATGGTTATAAGAGTCAAACATTATTTTGATTCGACGTTAAACATGGCTGCGAGTGGCCATCTTTGTTTACATAGAGTTATATAATGAAAACTTGTAGCGACTACTCCTCTGAAACTACTTGACGGATTTTCATGAAACTTCACAGGAATGTTGCTCTTGATGTCTAATTGATCCTAGCAAAATTTCAGGTCGGCCGGAAATTCAAGATGGCCGCCACGGCTAAAAATAATTTTTCAAAAAACAAGTCTGTAGCGACTACTTCCTGAAATCAAAATCAATCAGTAGAGCTTCAAGGTCATTGACCTCTTGTTTAAAAACTAGCAGCGTCCCGTTAGTTTTTCTACATAAAATGCATTTGTTAAATCATTAATGTTAATTATAAGAATTGTATTAAGCCATTTGTTTTTGCATATTATTATTTTTTATATTATTGCACCAGTAATATATTAAAACTTATAGTATAATAAGACGAAATAGTGTATACTTAAAATTTGATTTATTTAAATGTAACCAGGGTAAAAGTAAAAATGATACTGGATATATAAATTGAGACACCGATTTCAAATACTTCAAGATTGCCATGTGTCCCTTTAAGTGCCTACTAATTAGTTGTACACACGGTAGCATAAACTGGAACAATGGCAAGTGTGAACCGGTGTTTGATCGGCTGTTTCTGAATTGGGTTCATTTTATGGTTGATTGTTCAATCAACATGAAACAATACAAAAGGTGTGATTACTCAAAATATTGGTGTATGTAGCATTTCTGAATTTGCAGCGCGATCTTTCTAGCTTCTTTGGAACTCGTGTTAGTTGAACTTGTTGTATATGCCTCAGTTTAGCCTTACATTTTTTAAATATATTGCTATTTATTTTATTTCTCTGAATGTAAGCATATTGAAATGCATTTAATGAAAATACTAAATGGTGACAAGAGTCTGCATTTTTGTATTTTCTTATTATATGCATGCATTCATTGTCCTTTTTTAAATTTCAGTCTTTACAATTTTTACAAATTATAATTACATTAAATTAAATACAATTTTAAAAAAGTTTTGAATATTGTACAACTCAACATGTAATTATAAGCACTAAGCAGAATGCATATGATGTGGAAATATTGATACCCTATAGGTTAATAAAGCATACTCTTCTAACTTACTACTATTGATGTGTACGCAAACGCAAAGTTTTAGCGCCTTCAATTAGTTTAAAAATATCTCGGCAAAAGTCTGGCTAAAGACATTCTAATCTGGCTAAAGGAATTGTTAAGGCTTTAGCCATATTTGGCTATTGGGTTTAAAATCCTAGCGCAAGGCTAGCATGGGTTAAGATTAATATCTGTGTGAAGTTTCATGAGCATATGTCAAATACTTTTCCAAATACTTTTCAGGTTATGGCCAATTATAAACTTATACTTTTTAAGTTGTGGACAAGGTTGCAGGTCAAAGTGAGACGAGACTAAGAAATGACAAATTAACAAACAAACTGACACACTTCCACCCAGACGACATTGTGATCGCTATGTAGAGATTAGTAAACAGGCTCGACAGAAAACAAGAACATTAAACATGTGACAGGATATCAGTTTTCTCACAGGATCATAACTAGTTAGTTTTTTAATTTGAGTGGAAACTTGGAAACTCCCTCTAAAGCTACTAGTCATGGAGTTTAACTCAGAATATATGTCATATTAGACACTCCATTGTAACCTGAACAGACCTCAAGATTTCACATACAGAAAAAAACACAAGTCAGTCAATATCAACAAGAGGTCAATGACCTTGAAGCTCTACTGATAGATTTTGATAGCTAGGTGATCAGCATTCCTGTGAAGTTTCATAAAAAAATGTCAAGTAGTTTCAGAGGAGTAGTCGCTACAAGTTGAAGTTTTTACTATATAACTCTAGGTAAACAAAGATGGCCACTGGCAGCCATGTTTAACGTCGAATCAAAGTAATTTTCGACAAGGATCAACATCTTGTCATTCTGATCATTTCAGAAAAAGTCCCATATCAATATCACTTACAGTTTTCAAGAAGTAGTCGCTACAAACTGTTTTTAGCCATGGCGGCCATCTTGAATTTCCGGCCGACCTAAAAAAATTCTGGGATCAATTAGACATCAAGAGCAACATTCCTGTGAAGTTTCATAAAAATGTGTCAAGTAGTTTCAGAGAAGTAGTCGCTACAAGTTGTTACTATATAACTCTATGTAAACAAAGATGGCCGCTAGCAGCCATGTTTAAAGTTGCATCGAAATAAATTTCGACAAGGATCAACATCATATCATGCTGATCATTTTAGAAAATGTCCCATATCAATATCACTTACAGTTTTCAAGAAGTAGTCACTACAAATGTATTTACTTTAAATCTATTTTTAGCCGTGGCGGCCATTTTGAATTTTCGGCCAGCCTGAAATTTTGCTAGGATCAACTAGACATCAAGAGAAACATTCCTGTGAAGTTTCATGAACATCCGTCAAGTAGTTTCAGAGGAGTAGTCGCTACAAGTTTTTACTATATAACTCTATGTAAGCAAAGATGGCCGCTGGCAGCCATGTTTAACGTCGAATCAAAACGATTTTTGACAACAACCAACATCATGTCATGCTGATCATTTTAGAAAAAGTCCCATATCAATATCACCTCTAGTTTTCAAGAAGTAGTCGCTACAAACTTATTTTTTAAAAATCTATTTTTAGCTGTGGCGGCCATCTTGAATTTCTGGCCGATCTGAAATTTTGCTAGGATCAATTACACATCAAGAGCAACATTCCTGTAAAGTTTCATGAAAATCCGCCAAGTAGTTTCAGAGAAGTAGTCGCTACAAGTTTTTACTATATAACTCTATGTAAACAAAGATGGCCGCTGGCAGCCATGTTTAACGTCGAATCAAACCAATTTTTGACAACGACCAACATCATGTCATGCTGATCATTTTAGAAAAAGTCCCATATCAATATCACTTATAGTTTTCAAGAAGTAGTCGCTACAAACTTGTATTTTAAAAATCTATTTTTAGCTTTGGCAGCCATCTTGGATTTCACATCAACATGAATTTTTGCTAGGATCAACTAGACTTCATGGGCAACATTTCTGTAAAGTTTCATGAATATCCATCCAGTAGTTTCAGAGGAGTAGTCGCTACAAATAAAAGTTTACGGACAGACGGACGGACGGACGGACGGACGGACGACGGACGCCGCACCACGGCATAAGCTCTGCTGATCTCTGATCAGAAGAGCTAAAAACCTTAGTACCTTTATATCATACATAAAACAGGCAAACCACCAGACTATGTATTAAATATATTGTTAAAGACATTGTGAACCTATTCTTGTTGGGGTATTATCTATGACATGCTGGAAGAACACTGATTATGACAAAGGGGAGGGGAAGAACTAGAGCAAGATGGCAGAATAACAGTCTGAATTACAGTTTTTGTGTCACTGGCCCGAATTCTTATATACTCAATGAAAACCCGTACATTTTCCTTTAGCCCGACTACATAAATTAAAAAAAATCACTATCCCGAATAACAGCTTACGAGCCCCGGGCTTGGACTAGTTGATTAATTCAAAGACTGGAATAACTATATACCATAACACCACTTACCCGCTGGCCTCTGGTGGAAATCTTACGACGACCTTGCCCACCTCCGCACCGGGCAGATCAACAAATGTGCCTACATCCTTCTTTACCTGTTGGTATTAAATCAATATAATAGTTCATATGACTGGTATTAAAAGAACTAAACTTTCTGATTGGTAAACCAAGGACCACATGTTAATGTGTTGTCAGTGCAATAAGCGACATAAAACACCAATCAATCAATCAATCAGACATAAAACATAACAACAAATCAGTCAATCGTTGGTATAAAGAACAATAATAAGTGCACTTACTGATGACTAGACCAATCAGTCAATCTTCGGTATAAAGAACTATAATAAGTGCACTTACAGATGACTAGACCAATCAGTCAATCGTCGGTATAAAGAACTACAATATGTGCACTTACTGATGACTAGACCAATCAATCGTAGGGAAACAGAACAATAATAAGTGCACTTACTGATGACTAGACCAATCAGTCAATCGTAGGGAAACAGAACTATAATAAGTGCACATACTGATGACAAGTCCAATCATTCAAATGCTGGTATAAAGAATTATAAGAGCACTTACTGATGACTTGACTGTTTTTTCTGGTGATTTCTTGGCCTGGGCCTTGGGTATCTGTGCCTGTACAGCTTTGAAGACTTCCAGGGAAGACAGGAAGTTGTAGTACCTGACTACATTCAAAGGGGCCTTCCCTTTCTCCAGCAGGGTCTGCCAAGATGAACTCACTGTCAAAAACATGGAGATATAATGTCAAATCAAACATACAAGGACAGAACTGTTTGCAGAGACCCACTATAACTATTGAAACCGTGTAATTGGATTTTTTTTATTATTTACATAAAGAAGTAATTTTAAGGCTAAAGGTTATGTTGGGTTATTTATCATACAATTCTGATAATTATTTCACCATTTTCCAAGTTTTTTAGAACTCTCAATATTAATAAAGCGTGTTTGAATATATATGACAACATTTTCTTTAATCATTGTTGTAATTCATGTGCCAACCTCGGCTGTTGCTACTAGAATAAACATGTTATACTTACTTTAATTCAATATGGCAAATAACACAAAAAAAAAGCTATGCACTGACCATCGGTGAAGCAATCTTTAATAGTCAGAACATAAATCTTTGAGTTACTTTAAAGCTTACTTGTTTTAAGACCTTGACTACATCAGAACACACTGTAACAAGATGCTGTCAAGCTGGGCTTGAATATTAAACATCCATCTTATTAAACAAGTTTACATCAGTTCCCACACAAGCTACTATATCAATCAGGCGACACAGACAACAGTCTTGAACAGAGTGACGAAAACACACGTCTTTCATTGAAAACCTATTAACTATGTACTGCACCAATATATATGTTGTAAAAATGTTGAAAGAAAATATGTTTAAACCAACCCGATCTTGAGTGTGATGAATTCAGAACTTTGCCAGAAAGTGGGTTACTGTCGTGTCACATTCCTAGCTATATTTTCTATAGGCCGCGTCATTGGTCTATGGTAGGACCATAAGAGCTATGAATCTCATTGCTTCTTGCATGGGTAAAAAACTTGCGAACTAGCGACTGTGCACTGGTAACTGGAAAACCTGTGTTATTTATTCAGTAACACTAGTACTCCAGGCCGATGTAAAATATTTTCTTTTTCTTGTTTCAGTCATCTTCAATTCCTCTCTACTGTAACATCAGTCTTCGTCGTAACCAGCTAGCCCGAAGTCCGGGGCAAGTAGCTTCGATTTCGGGCAAGCAGAAATTACCATCCAAGTGTGATTTTTCAGTGGAATATATTGTTTGAATACAGAAAATAAAATGAAATCATTTAACCCATTTCATGCAGGATACGAATACATTCGTACCTACCCTTTTAATTCGAGATACAAATCCATTCGTATGTAATGACTGTTGTTGTTGGTTTGTTGACATGTCGTTGTTTTCCATGTGTAAACCCCGTATAAAACGTGAATACTCTTCAGATAAAAGGCAGAGTGAGCATGCGCAGTAAATAAAAAATAGTTGGGGAATTTTAAACACTTCAGGAAGTGAAAAAAAAATTCGAGTGAATCGGTAAATATGGATGATAGATTTTATGTTCCGAGCGAAGGGAGATACATTTATGTGTGATTACATGACGAATTATAGTTTATGGATGAAGAAGTCGACGTTTTGGACAACTTTTAGCGAGAGAAAACTGTAAACAACAAATAATTTAGAGCGAAAAGGACTTTTGACTTTTTTTTTTGCCGATTTTGACTTGGATGACTATGGAAATGATGAAAATGTTTGGTTTCAGGAGGAATGTGTTAGGGAAATCTTTCATCCAAGCCATCTCAGACAATATTTAGACCATGGGGTGCTTTTTCCAGCACCCTGAAGAAGCAATACCCCATCATTCCTTCAATTTGATTTGTGAAGACGATCTTTGGGAATGGTTGGTCACCGAGTTTCCGATACGCGTAGGATTTGACCAAATTTATATAAATCAGTATAACTTTTGAAGTTCTCTATGGATTTTAGAGATTCTTTCAGCACTAGAAATGACTTAAAATTCCCTACAATTTACACACTGGGTTATCTGAGAAAAAGTGAATATATCTTACAGAAAATTCGGGTGAAAGTAAGGTAGGACATCATTTTGACCCGATTCGCATGCTCACATATGATTTTTATCTTCATTAAATTAGTTTTTGCATGAATATTGCTTTTAAAAATTATTTCATTGTGTAGAGAATTTAAATATCTACATAATGATATTAGTTTTGTTAATTTATTTTTAAAATTGACCAAGTAAACCACATTTTACTAACATCACCGAGATGTAATTTGCTGCAGCAGGAGCAGTAGAAACCGAAAAACTGTTCAGATTTAGGCGAATGCCTGCAGAATGAAATGGGTTAAAACCTCGAAATATCCGCATTTTATTGTAAATAAATGAGTGGGGTTTTCCAAACGTATTTTTATCAGCCCCAACCTATTTATAAAGAGGCCAATTGGAACACCTCGGCGATTTCCCCCAAAATCACTGTTTATAATCGAATAAAAGAAACAATACTAACAAAATGTGTTTTCTTTTTGTTCCTTAGAAAATACTATATAAAATTCGGGCGAGTTAAAAAGCTTTCGGGCAAGTGGTTTTGCTAGTTAACTTGCCCCCAATGGGCAAGTGCTGCGAAAAAATTGGCGTGAAGACTGTAACATACATAGCACACTATTTAAACTGAGCATCACTTACAATAGAGGTTCTCCCAGACAGCACAGTCAGCCACAGTGAGAGCAGCACCGACGAGGTAGGTGATGGGTCCGAGCACATTGTCGAGGTACTGGGCTGCAGAGTTGAAGCCAGTAGTGCACGCCAACTGGCCCCAGGCAAAACTCAACCAATGGTCAACCTGAGATTAGTCAAGTATTATTGAGTCAGCTGGCACTAAAGTACAGACCAATATAATTAGGGCTGTCATTGATAGAAATGATATCAATATATCATGGATTTTTTTCAGATGATCGATATATCAATACATTTTTCCAGTAAAAGATTTAAAAAGAAAAAAGCACAAAGAAAATAAATGCTGTTTTGTTTTTGCGTTTCCTCACAAAAACTTTCATTTAAATCAGAAATAGGTGCACTGTGAAGTGGTTTTGGCTAACACATGACTGACTGGTGTGTATGCACAGATTGTACGCGTTGTCTTGCAAGTTTTTTTTTATTTTTATAATGTACTTATTCTATATTGAATTGAAATAGCGATAGCTTTGCTGACTCAAGCAAATAAATTTACTGTATGTAAAAAATGGTTATTTATTTTACTTTGACCAATTAATAATTATAAATGCCTAATGTTAGATAGAAAAGATCAAGCAAACTACCATATATGCTTCAATGAATATATACATGTATTTGAAATGTTAGAACACCCATTTAAACAAGAGGTCAATGACCTTGAAGCTCTACTGGTAGGTTTTGATAGCTAGATCAGCATCCTGTGAAGTTTCATGAAAATCTTTCAAGTAGTTTCAGAGGAGTAGTCACAACAAATTTGTTAAAATTTATTTTTAGCCATGGCGGCCATCTTCAATTTCTGGTCGACATGAAATTTTGCTAGAATCAACTAGACATCAAGGGCAACATTTCTTTTAAGTTTTATGAAAATCTTTCAAGTAGTTTCGGAGGAATAGTCGCTACAAGTATTTCCTATACAACTCTATGTAAAAAAAGTGGCCGCTGCAGCCTTGTTTAATGACGAATCAAAAGATTTTCAACAAGGACCAACACCATGTCATGCTGATCATTTTAGAAAAAGTCCCATATCAATATCACTTATAGTTTTCAAGAAGTAGTCGCTACAATCTTGTTTTTTAAAAATCAATTTTAGCCTTGGCAGCCATCTTGAAACGGCCGACCTAAAATTTTGCTAGGATCGACTAGACATCTAGAGCAACATTCCTGTGAAGTTTCATCAAATCCGTTAAGTAGTTTCAAAGGAGGAGTCGCTACAAGTTTTCATTTTACTATATAACTATATGTAAACAAAGATGGCCGCTAGCCATGTTTAATGTCGAATCAAAATGGTTTTCGACAAGGACCAACACCATTTCATGCTGATCATTTTAGAAAAAGTCCCATATCAATATCACTTATAGTTTTCATGAAGTAGGCGCTACAAACTTGATTTTAAAAATCTATTTTTAGCTTTGGTGGCCATCTTGAATTTCACATCAACGTGAAACTTTGCTAGGATCAACTAGACATCATGGGCAACATTTCTGTAAAGTTTCATGAAAATCCATCTAGTAGTTTCAGAGGAGTAGTCGCTACGAAAAAGGACAGACAGACGGACGACGGACGCCGCACCACGGCATAAGCTCTGCTGATCTTTGATAAGTAGAGCTAAAAATGCTTAAACTTGTCCAGCAAGTACGGCCGTAACCATTTCAGTTTTCCTTCGATATATCAATATGGTCGATACGCTCCACACCCTATCAATGACAACCCTACCAAATATACATCATAATGGGAAAGTTAGACTTCTCTTCACTTCTCTCGAAATTCAACAAGGCATTTAGGATGAGTAGCGCCGACAAGAAATTTTAAAGTAATTGTCAAGTAATTAAAAAGATAATGAAAAAAAAAGAAAAAAGTTCAAATCGATCGAAAAAACAACATTTTGACAAAGTTTCATCAAGATTGGGTCAGAAATACGGCTTCTAGAGTGTACACAAGGTTTTTCAAGTATTTGACCTAGTGACCTAGTTTTTAACCCCATGTGACCCATTTTCAAACTTGACCAAGATATAATTAAGACAAACATTCTGACAAAGTTGCATCAAGCTCGGGTCAAAAATATGGCCTCTCGAGTGTACACAAGGTTTTTCCAATATTTGACCTAGTGACCTAGTTTTTAACTTCATGTGACCCATTTCCGAACTTGATCAAGATATAATTAAGATAAACAATTTGACAAAGTTTCATCAAGATTGGGTAACAAATATGACCTCTAGAGTGTACACAAGTTTTTTTCAAGTATTTGACCTAGTGACCTAGTTTTTGACCCCACATGACCTATTTTTGAACTTGACCGAGATTTCATTGAGACAAACATTCTGACAAAGTTTCATGATGATTGCATCAGAAATGTGGCCTCTAGAGTGTACACAAGCAAAAGTTAACGGACGGACGTACAACGGACAGGCGACAGACGGATGACGGACAACACACCATCCCATAAGCTCTGCTGGCCCTAAAATTTTGCTAGGATCAATTAGACATCAAGAGCAACATTCCTGTGAAGTTTCATGAAAATCCGTCAAGTAGTTTCAGAGAAGTAGTCGCTACAATTTTCATTATATAACTCTATGTAAACAAAGATGGCCGCTGGCAGCCATGTTTAATGCCGAATCAAAACGATTTTCGAAAAGGACCAACATCATGTCATGCTTATCATTTTAGAAAAAGTCCCATATCAATATCACTTAGTTTTCAAGAAGTAGTCGCTACAAACTTGTATTTTAAAAATCTATTTTTAGCTTTGGCGGCCATCTTGGATTTCACATCAACATGAATTTTTGCTAGGATCAACTAGACTTCATGGGCAACATTTCTGTAAAGTTTCATGAATATCCATCCAGTAGTTTCAGAGGAGAAGTCGCTACAAATAAAAGTTTACGGACAGACAGACGGACGGCCGGACGCCGGACGCTGCACCACGTTATAAGCTCTGCTAATCTCTGATCAGTCGAGCTAAAAACAAGTCATAGCTGTTGAATGTATCCAAGTGATAGCATGCATTTCCCTATTAATGATCTATGTTACCTCGGTCCTCTCCAGCACAGAGTCACCCAGAAGTCCAGCTGCAGGATACAGACGTCCCAGGTATCGACAAATAGAGGCAGTGCTTGTGAATAGGGAGGTACTGAAATAATGTCATAACAGTACTTTCGTGATTATGAGAATTAATAGTTTTCCAACATAGTCATATTAAACGTACTACAGTCTACTTTACCCAATACCAAATACCGATACTGTAGTTTGTTTGTGTTTAATTTTGATTGTTAATTGCTTTCCGCAAAAAAAAATTGGTCAAATTGTCTGAATGATCTCTAGACTCCTCATGACTGTAAGTAAAGCATTACTTTGTTTACTTTAAAGGCACTCATATAAATGTGAGCTCAGTTTCTTACAAGTGACATTTCTTATCTCACTTACTTGTTCACTGACAAATCAGTGGTCTTCCCGAAGGTTAATGATAAATCCTTAGATGTAGGTCTTACCACCTCCACACACAGCAGTGCAGCTGAAATTGAGATATAAAGCTTCATTGAAAAGTAAAGTTACTGAATAGTTACCCTGGTGAGTGGGGAGGGGTCTGTAATTTAAAAGTGTTGTTTACATTTTTTTATATAAGTTGTAGGCTTTTGGGGTATTTACTCAATTGCTTATAAAACATATTCCACTATATTTTCGTTAAAGCGTTCAATTCTTTAAATTGAACCTTTTGATTTTCTGTTGATACTGTGCTTAATTTATATTTTGTATAGATCTGTAAAAGTTTTTGACAACTGCTGCTAAAAAACATACATATGTTTGCATCTAAGCCCCACATTCAGGCCTGTAAATACACACAATAAATTACAAAACAAGAGGCCCAAGAGGGCCTGTAGACGCTCTACTGTGTAAAGATGTCATATTTAGCCTTTTCCTATATAAACTTTGGGTCGCCACGGCGGCCATTGACGTGGTGGCCAGTTTGATTATTCGACAATAACGAAAAACACAAACTTGATAGAGGCCAACCCAAGGAACATGTTTATGATATTTCATAAGAATGGAATAAGTGTTTTTGGAGGACATGTTGTTTGAAATTTCCTTAAATTTGATCTAGTTTTAGACATGGCGGCCATCTTGGATGACTGGCAGAAGCGAAAAACAAAAATCTGAGAGGGACCATCCCAAATATCATGGTGATTAAGTTTCATCAAAATCCTTCAAGCGGTTTCAGAGAAAATGTCATTTTCAACCTTTTCCTATATAACTCTATGTAAACTTTGGGTTGCCGTGGTGGCTATTTTGATTATTCGACCATAACGAAAAAAACACAAACTTGATAGAGGCCAACCCAAGGAACATGTATATGATATTTCACAATAATGGAATTAGTGGTTTTGGAGGAGATGTTGTTTGAAATTTCCTTAAATTTGACCTGGTTTTAGCCATGGTGGCCATCTTGGATGACTGGCACCCGCAAAAAACACAAATCTGAGAGAAACTATCCCAAAGATCATTGTGATTTAAGTTTCATCAAAATCCTTCAAGCGGTTTCAGAGATGTCATTTTTAACGTTTTCCTATATAACTCTATGTAAACTTTGGGTCGCTGTGGAGGCCATTTTGATTATTCGACGATAACGAAAAACACAAACTTGATAGAGGTCAACCCAAGCAACATATTTAAGGTATTTCACAATAATGGAATAAGTAGTTACGGAGATGTCGTTTGAAATTTCCTTAAATTTGACCTAGTTTTAGCCAAGGTCTTGGATGACTGGCGGCCATGAAAAACAAAAATCTGAGAGGGGCCCTCCCAAGTAACATTGTGATGAAGTTTCTTCAAAATCCTTCAAGCGGTTTCAGAGGAGATGTCGATTTTATACAATTGCTAACGGACAGACAGACGGATGAAAAGTGATCGCATAAGCCCTCCTGGCCTGTGGCCAGTAGAGTTAAAAACAGTTAATAACCATCCTTAAACGGTGTTGCTTTGATGTGCTTCAAACTACTCATTAAAAGGGCAGCCATGCAACTTTTTTTTTAAGAATTTACGGGACTACATTTTTACTTATTTTTTTAGCATCTTGCAGCGAATCATTTTTTGGCTTTCACCACTGTCAGAGGTAAATTTGGAAAGAAAAAAATGAAGAGTAAAGGTCCTACCTACCCACTTAAAAATATTAGGATTGGAGCACAGCAAATCAACAATTGTTTAAGAATGGCCTTAACCCTTTTATTAGATATATATATTTATAACAGTTTTCCCCACGTTACCATGCTGCAGCACAAATTACGACTCTATTTACAGATACACTTTTAATTTAATCCATAATTCATTAAGCTCTAGTCTTGTTTTGTAACAGACTATCAAAGATTTTACATATCTTTTTATATTTATATTTCTTATTTATGAGGAGCTGCGGTGGGCAAATGGTTATCATACTCTACTCCGATTCCGAATGGGGTCATGTCCCGGATTTTTCAAACAAACTTCCACATTATCTTACTCTGGCAAGGTACTGTGAAAGTATGCCATCCTTCGGAGGAGATGTAAAGCCGTCAGTCCCGTGTGTAATCTGAGCTTTCTCTGACCTTACCAGCCCTTTGCACAATTTTGATATTTGATCTGGCTGTGCACGGTCAGAGCGTGAGGGAGAGGAGCTACCCTCTTTCTTTTAAGTCAATATATTCAAGAAAGCATGCATTGAATTAATATTTCAAGCATCTAAAGTGATTATCAATATATTTATTTACCTATCTGAGCTGAAATATTTGTATTATTAATCTTTTTGAAGTTGTAACAGTCAACCCTTTTCAGGCGAAGTTAAAAAATATTAAATTTACTACATTTGTTATTATTCAGGTCAAGAGTCACGTGATCATGACCGGTGCGATGATAAATATTTCCCGCAACATTCAGACAATTTCAAAATTGGGACCAACTTTTCCTGTTATCACCCGCAACTCTCTGCACAACATCAAATTGTTTATCTTTAAATTTTAAATCTAACTATGCTCCGAGAAAAGTTTGTTCCACTCCTAAAATCCCTCCATGTTGTCAGTTGATAGCGTAGTTATTTTATGAGGGGAATATGAATGCCTTCATCGCGCACGTGAATATCAGGGGAATTTAATTAATATGCAAAATGACAATATGGCAAATACAGTAAACAAAACTGTACTTCAAAACATAAATACTTTTTTGTGGTCACTACAATCAATAAAGGTGCAGTTTTATCATTGTAACTTGGTATAATAAAGATTAATTGATCGATTGTTAGGCTAAATTATCGAGAGAAAAAATCAACCCGACGCTGCAGACATCGTTGAAAGTGCACGACTGTTTTTTCAGTAATCACCCCCGTTTTCACTATAGGAGTACCTCTGACCCTAAAAACACACAAAACAAGAGGTCAATGACCATGATGATCCTGAAGCTCTACTGATACGTTTTTGATAACTAGATCAATATTCCTGTGAAGTTTCATGGAAATCTGTCAAGTAGTTTCAGAGTAGTCGCTACAAGTTTTACTAATGGCCGTGGCAGCCATGTTTAATTATGAATTAAAATAATTTTCAACAGGGACCAACTGTGCACCATGTCATGCTGATCATTTTAGAAAAGTCCCATATCAAATATCACTTATAGTTTTCAAGTACCGGTAGTAGTCGCTACACATTTGTTCTATAAAAATCTATTTTTAGCCGTGGTGGCCATACTGAATTTCCAGCCGACCTGAAATTTTGCTAGGATCAACTAGATATCAAGAGCAACATTCCTGTGAAGTTTCATGAAAATCCGTAAAGTAGTTTCATAGGAGTAGTCGCTACAAGCTTTTACTATGTAACTCTATGTAAACAAAGATGGCCGCTGCAGCCATGTTTAATATTAACTCAAAATGATTTTCTCAAATGACCAACCTCATGTCATGCTGATCGTTTTAGAAAAAGTCCCATATCAATATCACTAGTTTTCAGGAAGTAGTCACTACAAATTTGTTTTGTTCTTTAAATCTATTTTTAGCTGTGGTGGCCATCTTGAATTTCCGGCCTGACTGAAATTTTGCTAGGATTAATAAGACATCAAGAGCAACATTCCTGTGAAGTTTCATGAAAATCCGTCAAGTAGTTTCAGAGAAGTAGTCACCACAAGTTTTTCCTATATAACTCTATGTAAACTAAGATGGCGGCTGGCGGCCATGTTTGACATCCAATCAAAATGAACTTTGGTAAGAACCAACTACTTATCGTGCCAGTCATTTTGGTAAAAGTTCCAAATCAATATCACTTATGGTTTTTGAGAAGTAGTCACCACAAAATCACATTTTTAAAATTGATTTTTAGCCGTGGCAGCCATCTTGAATTTCTGGCCGACCTGAATTTTTGCTAGGATCAACTAGACATCAAGAGCAACATTCCTGTGAAGTTTCATGAAAAACCGTCAAGTAGTTTCAGAGAAGTAGTCACCACAAGTTTTTCCTATATAACTCTATGTAAACTAAGATGGCGGCTGGCGGCCATGTTTGACATCCGATCAAAATGAACTTTGGTTAGGACCAACTACTTATCGTGCCAGTCATTTTGGTAAAAGTTCCAAATCAATATCACTTATGGTTTTTGAGAAGTAGTCGCCACAAAATCGCATTTTTAAAATATATTTTTGCCAGTGGCGGCCATCTTGCATTTCCGGCCGACCTGATTTTTTGCTAGGATCAACTAGACATCAAGAGCAACATTCCTGTGAAGCTCCATGAAAATCCGTCAGGTAGTTTCAGAGAAGTAGTCGCCACAAAAAAAAAGTTAACAGACAGACGGACAGATGGATGGACGCACCGCGGCATAAGCTCTGCTGACATTTGATCATTAGAGCTAAAAGGCGTTTAGGGTCAGGGCAATCTCATTAAAATCAGACCCTTTACCACACTACAATTCATAACTTTCACATTCTGGCAGGGGGTAAACTCGGTGTTTATCGTTGATTCTCAACTGACTTTAGCCCAAAACTAATTTGTAGTGATAATTATTTTAAAAGTGTTATTTTTTGTGTGCATCTATATATTTTCTTTTGGTGCTATCTAATTTTAAAACACCAATATGAATACATTTAATTTAAATTATGGTCAAAGATTTTGATTTTTCATATAGAGATTGAGGATCAAGTCCGAGTAAACCCTTTTATTTTCACCTACTGAATATTTCAACATCTCTGATATTGACCGGATGTAAAAGTTATGAATACTCTACACTACTAAGGATCTGACAACACTACATTGGAGGTCATGTCAGATTGACCTTACGATTAGCAAATCAGATTTCAGCCTATAAAATCGCTAGGTATAGTCTCTGCTTCACTGCACATGTCGCGTTTCAGTCAAATGATGTGGGGCAGTCTACGCTCGGTATTGAAAGAGACAATGTCCATAACTTTTAGCTCATAAAACACAAAATAATTGCACTGACAAAAATAACACACCAACCATTATTGAATATTTACTAAAAAACAAAACAAGATTGTTTGACGGAATTTAATAGCGGTACAAACAAATGTACCGCTTCGTTGGATTGAACCCACACTAAAATTACACATAGAAAACCTAATGTCGTAATAATCTCGGTAGAATATATATTTCAGATACTGTTCCGAATGTTTTCAAAACACATGACTGCGCCCATGTTTTTCTTCGCATTCAACATGCCATTTAGTGCATTTCTTTGAATTTATCATGCAATCCCAGTGCTTGACACAGGGGCCAGCCAAAAGCCCGAACATTTTTGCTTGGGCCAGTAGAAATTTGGACCCACTGGCCCAAATTGAATGTTGGTGGCCCAAATTTTTTTGAATTGTAAAATAAAAAATAGACAAATAAAAAAAAATGTGTTTATTCCAATGTGTGATATTAGGTGTATAAACGATGTATAGTGAGGGTTCTATAGTGACTACACGAATCAAACTCCCTGCACAAATTCAATAATCAGTATGGTCTAGATAAAAACAAAAAACTTTGAAGGTTTTATTGCTCAGAACATGTTTTTACTACTGTAATTTAATCATTTAAAAAGACAGTTTTCTTCTCTTTTTTTTTCACTTTAAACATGTTCACAAGCACTTCCATGTCTGCCTCTGTGAGGTCCTTATCCGTGTGGCATATTCTCTTCATATCCCTTTGACTTGAGAAAAGATGGCCCAGGAGGATCACACGATTCAGTTGAACTCATACTAGGAGTAGGGCACTCGACAAGAGATTCACTCGTCACGCTCGAAGGTTGGGTAGGTCAGACTGGGTAGGTGGGGTAATTTCACTTTCAGTAACTACAGAAATTTCTGACGAAGTCTGTTCGTCATCACCCGTGATCTCATCTGATTCAGCTTTTTAAACACAGAGCTAATGCTCTGTAAGCCCTTTGCGTCGTTCTTTTTAACCTTTTATACGTAATATTTTGAATTATGCAACATGTTGATTGTTGATATCGGAGCAAATCTTGGTTAAAGATTGGTATAAATACTATGCTACGATAAAGCGTTCGATTGATTCTGGTGGCAAAACGTCGACTGTTCTAGATAATGAACTAGCTATTCAGCTCTTGATTATTTTTATCAAGGTGCGGTACGGCTTTTACCCCAACCTGATAGTACGACTATATCGGTTTGCGCGAAAATTAAAATGTAATACGCTTACGGAAAGCTCTTTTACCAATACTTACAGCGTAAATTTAATATTTTTACTGAACCTTTTGATTGGGAAAATATGAATTTGGATTGGGAAAATATGACGTCTTTTTGGGAAAATACAGTCGATTTTTGCTAGGGGAAAGTGCCGATATTCGGCGGTAAAAATAACCAAAAAAAATCACTGTTTGCGTTCCTAATATGCGGAAATTATATTGCTACAAGCGGTTGGCGAGTGTCGTACACACGGACTGGCTTTTGCCGTATCGACATGTTGAACAGTGCCTGCTTGCATCTATTTATTAAAGCAAACTATGCACTCGCCCAAAGAATATTGTTTGGGCCAGCAGAGATCAAATTTCACTCGCCTAGGAGAGGCTTTCCTCGCCGCCGGCCAGTGGGCGACTGTCTGTGTCAAGCACTGCAATCCACAGCAATAAAACAAGAAGATTGTATCTTTTTTCGGATATAGATCTATGTGTTTTATGTGGATTTTCGTTTGTTCAGTTTCCTCGAACATCTTCTCATGAATATTGGTAAGATGGAAGGTTGGTCTGACGTGACCTCCAAGGCAGTGTTGTCAGATCCTATAGCGGAGAGTATCAAAGCGTAATTAGGATATAATTTTAATGAGATTGGGGTCAGAGAAGGCTCGGATTATCCTTTGTGAAGGGAATTGAATTGAATTGGATTTTATAGTCGCACCAACAGCTAAGGTCATATGGCGACTTTCCAGCTTCCACTGGTGGAGGAAGACCCCAGGTGCCCCTCCGGGCAATTTTCATGCACGGGCGGGCACCTGGGTAGAACCACCGACATTCCGCAAGCCAGCTGGATAGCTTCCTCACATAAAGATTCATAGGCCCCTGAGGGATCGAACCTACAGCGGTGAGGGGCAAGTGATTGCAAGTCAGAGACTCTAACCACTCGGCCACGGACGCCCCCTTGTGAAGGGAGAGATATACCCTATGCACGTTAACGATCTGGCTGAACTTCTGTGTTCTTCTTCTTCTTCTTCCAATACTTGGACTGGGTTCTTACAGAAGTTGACTGCTTATGCCCGGGCAAACACAGCAGTCATTCATATTTACAAGTTAAAAGTTTAAAACTATATATATATCGTCTTTCTATCTTTTTTCGACCGCCATGTGATTTCGACCATTTATTGTGCAAATATCGGCATCAACTTTTATGACTGTCTGCTTAATGAATAGTTCTAAACAACAACAGAAAGAACTTGCAAATAAGACTGAGTTTTAAGGCTATGGATAATTTTCCTGTGGATATTTTATCACTTTACCGGTGTTCTCATCATATAATGTATCCCATTTTAAAGCAGACTTACACAAATTGAAATATTTTATGTTGCAATGATGATTTAATCCTTTGCCTTTCATAAGATATCAACAAGTTTTATTTAATCGTAAAATGAGAAATGGTAAACGGATTATATCAAAGGCTGGGGTACCTGCATAAAACATGATGAAATGTCTGGTATTTTTTATGTTAGTACATTTCCCACTTGACACATGACCTAAATTCTTGACAAGCAGGTGGCCATGTTACGAAAATAACAGAAGACAATAATTTAAAAACTCCACAGTATTGAAGAAGATAGATTTTAAGGTGATGAGGCTACTCGTATTTTTCATAGGAAATAAGTAGGGATTTGTTTCTTCCTGTTCAATTAAAAACATTAAAAAAATAGTTGATGATTTTGCTTCTCTTTTTTGCGCTGTCAGCCGCCAGTGTGAATTCAGGTCATACAAGTTGCATAAAATTTCCAGTATGAAAATACTGCATCTCGGGAAAAAATTATAGTAATAATGCAATCGGAAACACATGCCGTTCACTAGAAATAAACAATTTGAGGTCATACATTTACAGATGTTATCGGATGGAAAATAAACACAATTCAATCAAAGTCGTGGTAGTTTTTGTTGCAGTTTGAATTCTTTATTTTAGTTAACATCATATTATGTCAAATATATAATGTGTTAGTGATATATGTAGCCAACTGTCGTTAAGTGGTCGTAAACTAAGAGGTCGAGGATAATTGACAGTGTTAATTAATCAGAGATACTTTCCAGAACTTCTGTGTTAATCAGAGATACTTTGAAATTGTGTATGCCCGTAAACCCTTCCTCTGAAACGAGGTTGCCGTGATAATCAAAACTGACTGTCAGTATCATTCAGTAGAAAGAAACAAATATTAAGTATCCGAATATAGTGTTATCCGTAAATGGTTAATCCGGTTAAACACGTGCACGATTATTTAACGTTTATGTACTGCTTTACTCACCAACTGCTGGTTTTTCTTTACTAATTGTTACTACAACAGCCATTCTTCAACAAAATAAGCAAAATATTGCTCCTAGATGCAATATTTGTTCGCAATTTATATTTTAATCTGTCAGACAGTTTCGTCACCCGGTGCGGTCGAAATATACGCTTTTGAGTAATAACAACATTTGTTTGGACTGAAAATATAATCATAATTATCGAGCGCAGTAGGGGAAGGATACCGGATCAATATGGCTTCTAACTGAAACAAAATTTGACGGTTGTAAACAAAATAGAAAATGTAGCTTCCATTGAATTAACTGGTAAGGAAACAATTAGCATTAATTATCTGCGGTGACGACTAAATGATCCGTGGTCTAGTTTCGTACGCAACTGCCGTTAGAGTTGTTGTTTACAGAGTGACTGCGTTTAGGCACGGGGTCTTCCGACTAAAAATTTGACCAGTTTTTCAACGTTTCGATGACGATTTCTCAGTACTGTTTTGAGCGATATTAAAATATATACCAATGATGGACACCTTGAACATTTGGGTATATAAGGCATGTAGAGTTAAATGATTTGCTCTGTTAATTAAAACAATATTCAGCATAGACTGAACTTAGTGAGAATTGCCTGTATGCCAAGTGATTACCCTTGTATAATGTTCTATTTATGATATGGCTGCTGGACTCAGATGTCTTCCCAACTCATGTAGGACACTTTTATTCGATTTCAACTGGTATTTAGCGACAAAGCACATGAGCCGGACCCCTGTGGTTATTTCTACTTAATACTGAAACAAGACACCACAACTTAACATCAAATAATACATAAGAAAGTTAATGGATAGAGCATCAAACATATTTAATTCTTAAATTGTCTTTATAATTGTATAAAGTATGTGTCCATATGTTAATATCTATTGTTTTGTAAATGTTCAGTTGTGTTTTCGTTGTTTAGTATTTATACATTTAATCATGTTTTAAGCAATCAAATCCAAACTCATTTCGCGTACATTCGTCATATACTTACCGACATCTCTATATGCAGCCTACACAACCAATAAACTTGCTATAGTTTTGTATGGAAAGCCGCAGGTGACCCTGTGATTATAATTATTTTTTACTATATGTTTAACTGAATTATTATAATCACAACATTTCTACCATTTTGTACGTGTTATCATTATTATCAAAATCCATACATTTTTAGCTCTCTGGAAAAATGTATACATTCTGAAAATGTTAACATTTTTATTATAATCACCACATTTCTACGATTTTGTACGTGTTATCATTATTATCAAAATCCATACATTTTTAGCTCTCTGATTTTTTTTTATTATAACCACCACATTGCTACGATTTTGTACGTGTTATCATTATTATCAAAATCCATACATCTTTAGCTGTCTGAAAAAATGTGTACATTCTGAAAATGTTAACATTTTTATTATAACCCGCACATGTCTGAAAATGTTAACTTTTTTTATTATAACCCGCACATGACATTGTATGCATTATAATTATAACAACATCCGTACGATTACCTCCCTTAGCTCTCTGAAAATGTATATATTCTATGGAAAGCCGTAGGTGACCCTGTGATTATAATTATTTTTTACTATATGTTTAACTGAATTATTATAATCACCACATTTCTACGATTTTGTACGTGTTATAATTATTATCAAAATCCATACATTTTTAGCTCTCTGGAAAAATGTATACATTCTGAAAATGTTAACATTTTTATTATAATCACCACATTTCTACGATTGTGTACGTGTTATCATTATTATCAAAATCCATACATTTTTAGCTGTCTGAAAAAATGTATACATTCTGAAAATGTTAACATTTTTATTATAACCCGCACATGTCTGAAAATGTTAACATTTTTATTATAACCCGCACATAACATTGTATGCATTATAATTATAACAATATCCGTACGATTACCTCCCTTAGCTCTCTGAAAATGTATACATTCTCAAAATGTTAACATTCTGAAAATCGATACATGTGCGTCTTATAATCCTAAATCTCGCGAGACAATTTATGTTCGGGGGAATTGGCTTTTGGAAAATGTGTGCATTATAATTCTAAATCTCGCGAGACAATTTATGTTCGGGGGAATTGACTTTTGGGAAATGTGTGCATTATAATTCTAAATCTCGCGAGACAATTTATGTCCGGGGGAATTGGCTTTTGGAAAATGTGTGTATTATAATATTTGACCTCAATATTTTGAGGGAACACCTTACATCTCGCGAGATATTGGCTGGAGCGGCCGACTGTTCATCGTTTGCAAAGACGTGAAAGAGTGTGCAGCTGCATCTTGATCGGCTAATTAGGTAAGCATATTTACATGACTGATTATGCATTTGTGGCGTTTTCAATTAACCTTTTCCATTGTCTATGAGGTGCCTTATCTCGACCTCCAGACTTCTTAGACTTAGACGTGTACTGTGATCCGAAGGAATTATCAACTCGGCCCCTACCGGCCCTAGTCAGCTCGGCCCCTGGTCAACTGGGCCCCTATTTGGTCAACACGGCCCCACACAAATAGTCAACTCGGCCCCCGCTGTAAAACAAATGGTCAACTCGGCCCATAGTCAACTCGGCCCCATATATATATATATTTCTGTGGGGCCGTGTTGACCAAACAGGGACCCAATTGACCGGAAATAGTCAACTCGGCCCCCGCTGTAAAACAAATGGTCAACTCGGCCCATAGTCAACTCGGCCCCATATATATATATTAAAACAAATGGTCAACTCGGCCCATAGTCAACTCGGCCCCATATATATATATAACTCGGCCCCATATATATATATTAGATATATATATATGGGGCCGAGTTGACTATGGGCCGAGTTGACCATTTGTTTTACAGCGGGGGGATATATATATATGGGGCCGAGTTGACTATGGGACAAATGGTCAACTCGGCCCATAGTCAACTCGTTTTGTTTTAATATATATATATGGGGCCGAGTTGACTATGGGCCGAGTTGACCATTTGTTTTACAGCGGGGGCCGAGTTGACTATTTCCGGTCAATTGGGTCCCTATTTGGTCAACACGGCCCCACAGAAATATATATATATATGGGGCCGAGTTGACTATGGGCCGAGTTGACCATTTGTTTTACAGCTGGGGCCGAGTTGACTATTTGTGTGGGGCCGTGTTGACCAAATAGGGGCCCAGTTGACCAGGGGCCGAGCTGACTATAGGGCCGGTAGGGGCCGAGTTGATAATTCCTTCTGATCACAGTACACGTCTAAGTCTAAGAAGTCTGGAGGTCGAGGTAATGCACCTCATAGACAATGGAAAAGGTTAATTGAAAACGCCACAAATGCATAATCAGTCATGTAAATATATTTACCTAATTAGCCGATCAAGATGCAGCTGCACACTCTTTCACGTCTTTGCAAACGATGAACAGTCGGCCGCTCCAGCCAATATCTCGCGAGATGTAAGGTGTTCCCTCAAAATATTGAGGTCAAATATTATAATACACACATTTTCCAAAAGCCAATTCCCCCGGACATAAATTGTCTCGCGAGATTTAGAATTATAATGCACACATTTCCCAAAAGTAAATTCCCCCGAACATAAATTGTCTCGCGAGATTTAGAATTATAATGCACACATTTTCCAAAAGCCAATTCCCCCGAACATAAATTGTCTCGCGAGATTTAGGATTATAAGACGCACATGTATCGATTTTCAGAATGTTAACATTTTGAGAATGTATACATTTTCAGTGAGCTAAGGGAGGTAATCGTACGGATGTTGTTATAATTATAATGCATACAATGTCATGTGCGGGTTATAATAAAAATGTTAATATTTTCAGACATGTGCGGGTTATAATAAAAATGTTAACATTTTCAGAATGTATACATTTTTTCAGACAGCTAAAAATGTATGGATTTTGATAATAATGATAACACGTACAAAATCGTAGAAATGTGGTGATTATAATAAAAATGTTAACATTTTCAGAATGTATACATTTTTCCAGAGAGCTAAAAATGTATGGATTTTGATAATAATTATAACACGTACAAAATCGTAGAAATGTGGTGATTATAATAATTCAGTTAAACATATAGTAAAAAATAATTATAATCACAGGGTCACCTACGGCTTTCCATACTTTCCATACAATTCCCCCGAACATAAATTGTCTCGCGAGATTTAGGATTATAAGACGCACATGTATCGATTTTGAGAATGTTAACATTTTGAGAATGTATACATTTTCAGAGAGCTAAGGGAGGTAATCGTACGGATGTTGTTATAATTATAATGCATACAATTTCATGTGCGGGTTATAATAAAAATGTTAACATTTTCAGACATGTGCGGGTTATAATAAAAATGTTAACATTTTCAGAATGTACACATTTTTTCAGACAGCTAAAGATGTATGGATTTTGATAATAATGATAACACGTACAAAATCGTAGCAATGTGGTGGTTATAATAAAAAAAAAATCAGAGAGCTAAAAGTGTATGGATTTTGATAATAATGATAACACGTACAAAATCGTAGAAATGTGGTGATTATAATAAAAATGTTAACATTTTCAGAATGTATACATTTTTCCAGAGAGCTAAAAATGTATGGATTTTGATAATAATGATAACACGTACAAAATGGTAGAAATGTGGTGATTATAATAATTCAGTTAAACATATAGTAAAAAATAATTATAATCACAGGGTCACCTGCGGCTTTCCATAGTATACATTTTTCCAGAGAGCTAAAAATGTATGGATTTTGATAATAATGATAACACGTACAAAATTGAGAAATGTGGTGATTATAATAATTCAGTTAAACATATAGTAAAAAATAATTATAATCACAGGGTCACCTGCGGCTTTCCATAGTTTTGTCTCCTGCGGACACATTGTCCTTTTTTGTGATCTTTAATGTTTCCGCGGACATATATTATGGTATTCATAGCATTATTAATGATTCGGATGTATACTTGTTTGTTATACGCGTACAAACTGTTCTACTGCTAGTGTCATTTTAATACTTAATAACCACGCACACAACTATTGTACTTTGTAGTATGAATCAACACATTTTTCATTTTATGATTGTATACATGTACGAACTCGTATCATTAAATGAATACGCTAATATATGAAAACCACTGCACTGTATCAAATTAGATTATACATTTTTTAGTTCATTTCAAAATAATTTAATAATGTTTTCACAGTCATGGCCATACGATAAAGTATGATCATGAAAACATGATTTATTATGTCCACCATTTTGTTTTTGCGCCTGGTAGTATACTATTTTGATAGACTTAAACATTGGGTATACAGGCTTCTTTGTAAACTCCCCATGTTTAAAGTGTCCATTAACCAGAACGACATAAAACGGGATATGTCTCACAATGTTTGTTCTCATAAGGTGTTAAATAGCATCAACTGACATAATAGAGCGTTATTAGCTTGTTAACTGATCAATAGCACGTTTTTCTTGAAAATAGTAAAAAAAAAAAAATAACAGCAACGATACGATTTTAACATTTTGATAATGACATTATTTAAAAATAATGTTTATAAAACCCCTACGTAGACTGCTACTAAAATGTTGTCAACAGTTCGGCGTTTCTACTATTACGACGTTACTGTGCCCTTCCTGATTCATCGAATGCTCCACTAATTCACGGAAAGCTCAAGGACAACCTATTGTAATGCGTGTCAACAGTCAGGCATTTCTACGTATTCTAGCGTAACATTATCTGCTAAACAACCCCCATTTTTTTTTCAGTGTCAGTTTCAGTTTTATTTGCAAATTCTCAGTTTGTATACAAACAAAAGCACGAGATCAAAATACATGTACAAAGTCATATTTAGAAATTCCATACATACATGGCGCCTGTAATATTAAAAAATATTCCCTTTTTTCCCCAGCATATTTTCATACTATAAAACATAGAGGACAACACACTCTCACTATAGTAGTATTGTAAGTAAATAATAATCTTCAATTAAATATTGAATAATCTTAAATTAAATTGAATAATCTTATAACTTATCGATAATATAGGCAATTTTTAAAAACAATCCTTCGAATTAGTTGCAGAGCTCCTTTATTTACCTCAAAACGTGCAAGTGATGCGTGGATTTCGAGACCGGATTTCGTAGCTTGGCTGCAGTAGTTGCACGTGATTTAATAGCACGTAATTCGAGTTGTGTGGGCAGTCATTCATTTCGGATGTTTGTGTTGGATGTATTTTTTATAGGATTTTACCGTTTAAAGCCCGGTACACACGGTAAGATTTATCTTATAAGATATGTCTTGTGAGACACATTGCATCGTGTGTACAGGGGCTTAAGACACAATTTATGACCTGAAAGATGTCTTCCAGAAATAGAACATGCTCTATTTCCATAAGACAAGATCAAAAGCATCGCCATCCAACCACACATGGTGACAGGCCGAGGTGTACTGCGTTCCAGATTTGACATAAATTTCGCAGCATAGTGGCTACACGCGTTGTGGGTATTTTAGTTCATACATAGCAACATGGCAGGAAACTGGACGAATGATAAAATTGAAGATTTGCTGGGATATTATGATGAAGAGGAAATTTTGTGGACCGTCACGCACAGACAACCACAAGAAAGATGTACGACAAGGCGCTTTCATTCGTTTGAGTGAAAAGTTAAGCATGATTTATATATATATATATATATATATACTCGGCAAAAATAAAAAGTATCCACTTTGTTTTACAGCAAAATATGATACTGTGTAAGAAAGAACTAACAAGTGTAGCATGATTTTCTTTTAATAACATCTTTATTTGATGTTCACACAAAATTTCATCGATATATACCGAATAATAAAAAAAAATCACAGTTTAAAAACATAGGTGTGAAAACGAAATTAACAAAACTTAACAAATGTAAATGTTCAAGACAATAGCATAGATTTAGAAAGTTTATTCAAATACCCAGAAAATATTTAAAAAAATCGCTAATATCTCGTGTTTCCACTTTACAATTCGGTGTAAAGTGGACACATGCGATATTATTACATGTTATTATTAGCGAGTTTGTGAATACAAAGTGGATACTTTTTTATTTTTGCTGAGTATATATTCATATATATCATTTGTCTATGAATAGGACCACGGATTGTCTTTGCATGTCGTAACTGCATTCCATGTGTAGGTGATCCGTAGTCCGTGTCCTGGTCCATGTCCTGGTCCGTGTCCGTAAAAAATCGGTAAAGTTGAGAAAATGTTGGGTATATTCCATGTATCCGTTCCGTGTCCGTCTCCGCGTACGTGGTGAATTCACTGTGCGATTTTTTACGGACACGAATAGTCACGGACAAGCTGTTGGGGTGTCAAGTCACAATTTCTCCAATATTTCTCACAAAACCGACATGATAGAAAGCTCAGATGTTTGTTCGAGTCGTGTGTTCGAGTCGAACCCTTAGACTTATACTCCTATGCTGTATTTACTGAACGTGTATATATGTGTGTGTGTGTGTGTGTGTGTGTATGCGTATGCTAGTAGGTGATATGTGTGTATGTGTGTCTATCTGTATATGTGTATGCAAGTATGTGTGGATGTACACTGTGTGTGCACGTATGTACCTGTTTATGTGTGTATGTGTGTTCATACATACGTCTGTACGTGTATATGTATGCATCTATGTAAGTAGGTAGGCAGGCAGGCAGGGGGAGAGATGGGGGAGGGGGTATGCGCGCGCGCGCGCGCGCGCGTGTGTGTGTGTGTGTGCACTTATTTATGAAGGTCACCAGAAAATCCCATAAAATTAATCTCACCGTGTGTACAGGCAATCTCATAAGATAGATTGTATAAGATTTGTCTTATAAGATTTGTCCTATGAGATAATCTTACCGTGTGTACTGGGCTTAAAATAGGTACGTCTTTTTGTATTATGCCTCTAGTGTATTAATAGTACCGTTTGTAATATTTAATGTTCATGCATAGATGTGTCTTTAATGCTGTGTTTGCAGGAGCGGATCTGTGGTGGGATTGGGTGGGGTTATCATATATTTATGTATATTTAACGTTAGATCGGTGATTGTCATTAATACTAGTATACATGATATTTTTCAGCCACTCTATTTAACATTCCCATGTACTCGTGCACTTTAACATGTCGTCATAAACACTCTTTCTCATACGCACTTTATTTCATATTCTCTTTCAAAAGAAAATGACATTTGCAAAATAAACAATAAAACACATTCAATATAAACGAAAACATAAACAAATACCATTATACAATGGAATAGTTAAATAATAATTGAACATATTTTCTTCGCATTATAATGTAACAATGCATGTTTAAAATATCAGTGCCATATGTAATATATATATATAACTATTGAAATTTCGGACAATATACCGTTGAACTTATCACTATTAAGAGGTAAGCTCAATTGATTGTCAGGATCTAAAATATAAAAGTTCGCGTCCTGCCCGTTTTAGAGATGCCTTACCGAAAACGAAACGCAAGGTATCATTCGGACAGATAGGTTTTCTTAGTCAGGCACATTTTTATTTCTTTATATAATGTATTCAAAATACTTGTCTAGAGCATACATCACTATTTAAATGAAGTTAAAAATCAGAATATATTTTTGTCTAAGCATTTTACACAAGCACAGGTAATCAGAGAATAACATATCAAAAAGTATACTAAATGTAATCTACGTATTCTAGCGTAACATTATCTGCTAAACAACCCCCAATTTTTTTTATACACACTAGAAATGCGAACGACATTGGTTAAGGTCGCGTTGAATCTTACATCTAGGTCATTTGAACTAGCTTTAAAAAACACAAGCCCATATTTTAGATTATAATGCACCAATTATATATTTAAGCTAAGTTAAAAAAATACGAAAAATTGGAAAACCCAAATTGTGCTACCTGTGCAGGCAGATTTAAAGTAAAAACAATACTGGACTAATAAATTGAATTTCTAATTGATATTCTTGTTAATAGTTTTAAGATTGCAGTGTGTCCCCTTTTTTTAATGATAACATATTTGAATTCATCAACTTAAAGCTTCAAATGTCTTAAAGAGATTGTCTGCAATTAAAAAAACACACACAAGAAACGACCAATTCAGGAAATGCTATATATATACAAATACCACCCGAAAGAAAAAGATTGAAAATGGAAAGGAGTGGACTGTACAAGAAATCATGTTCGATTCCGTTCCAAAGTTCCACTCCACGATTAGGCCCTTCTATGGGGCTGTTTCAGTTGATGAAGACAAATTGTATTCTTCTAACGTTAACATTAATTCTACAGGGCATTTGTGTATCCATGTCATGATAAAGGTTAATTGACGTACTTGTTAGGCTTAACTCCAGAAAGCATGCTTTATGGTCAAGTGTACAAAATCGCCAATGCCTTTTAAATATCGTCCCTACTTAAACCTACTGGGTCTCTATTTTAAGTGGTAATAACTCATGAATATGAATGAGTCACGTGTGAAGTAGTTTCAAATCGATGGACATCCCAAAAGTCGGTATATAAGCAGAAATAGATGCGTAAAATGGAGGTAGTGCCGTGGTGTAATGGTTAGCATTGCGGCTTAGTAACCCAGGGATCGCGCGTTCAATCCCAGCCAGGACCGAATTTGGGTTAATTATCGAAATATTTCAAAAGTATTTCCTACCTTACCAGTCCTTCTGATGAGACTTTAAACCTAGGTCTGCTCGCTAAAATGCTTAGTGCAATACAGCGAGGATAAATAAACGCTTATACACACTAAAATATCACATTTTTATTTAGCCTTCGTACAGGTAACATCGATAAATATACGGCTTCAGAATACATATATGTGATAAAAAAAAGTAATTGCCCAGAACGGGATTCGAACCACAGACGTTGCGCTTGTATGATGTACGTTTATCCACTAGACCATGGCTATTTAGCATTTTTAACATAAATAGGCATTACGTAATAACTAGCGCACACACAAACTCATCAAGCGCTAAATAACAAGTCGAGATATGGTTGTTTTGAGGCGGAATATTAGTTTCGTATTGATAACATATAATATTACACCAGGCAATGTTAATTTACACGTGCGACAAGATGGACTATATATGTTTATTGATTCATCTTAAGTTGCGTTCGTTAAGTTATTTTGCCTCTTAATAAATGGTAGTTAGTATACCATTTTCTCAAGAAGCGTGATAGTTCAGTGGATAGAGCACCTGACTTGATATCAGAAGGTCGTGTGTTCGAGTCCCGAAAGAGGCAACTTTTTTTTCTTCTGTAAATCATAATGTTACCTGTGTGCACTGGTCGATGTCTATACAATAAATGATGTCCTGCGTTATATTTGCTTGCTTAAATACCCGATTTCTACATGAGCTGGTGAACATGAAGTTACAAATAAAGACACGCCTTCAAAGAAGAAATATATTGATATAGAGACTCTGTAGCTTTAAGCTGACAATCATATGTCATATCAAATATTGCGGAAAGTGAGTTAACAAATTACATAAAATTAAATAAATGTTGGCAGTAACATTATGTTTTATACTTTTTTACGTTTCCAATATTATATAAAATGCCTATGCCTATATCCTGGTGATACGCAGTTTATACTGTTCCCCGATTATGTCGCTGAGCGGTGATATCTTGTGAAGTAACAACAAACGTAGGCATAAACGTCGAACAGAAAATGTAGCTTTCAGAAGACAGTCAACCAAAAACACGCCGCAATAAAACAAATATCAATTACAATGTTAACAACCAAGGTTTTACGCAAGCGTAAAATAGCTGCCGAGAGAAAATAGCTCTATATCTGGGTAGGAACTGGGAACAAATTTTAACATAATAACAGATCAAGTAATTTGTGTCCCGAAGACGTAATCATTACCGTTTTTTCTTACCAGACACTTTCTTCCCAAGTTTTACCTTCAGTTCTTCCTATCAAACATTTTGAATCAAGGTGGACGATCTCGCTTCGTTCTGGTCAAATCCTTGACATGCGTTACATATTAATTACATAATTATTCACCTTTGTAGCACGACATGCTAGAATTACACATCAGCACAGAAATAAAAGTGTTCACATGTAAGGGATACGTGTACGTTAATATGCATTACGACACAGACAAACTGTTCACTGCTACCATGTGCAATAATAAGATTGCGTTATCAAAGCGAAAAACTCAAAGAAACTGTTCATTGATACCTTACCATTAGGTTGTAAACTATTACTTATAGAATTTCCTATGTCTTCCGCTGCTTTTTTACCAAGGAATTTTAAGAAAAAACAATGTTAAAGCCAGTTATGCTTTTAAATGGCTCGATAAAAATCTGCACAATTTTAGTATTTTTTAGAGAATTTAATTTCCTATCGGAATTTAAAATAAAATTTGCTGGTCATCGGAATATTTGTTTCAATATACTTCTTTTATTGACCCCAAACCCTTTCGAAAAAAGACGTCTCTGTTGACGTCTAGTCATTAACATAACGACGTCGACGGTATTTCTATTAAAGGTATATTGTACATGATGGTGATATATCAATAATTATTTTTAAATAATCAGCTGTCCATAGTAATAGTGATAGTAACCTGCTAGACGGAATGTACATGCTATTCAACATAAATTGTTGGTGGGTTGGTAGGGTGTTCCTACAGTCAGCTTCGCATGAAGTGAAGCCCTGCACATTATATTACACATATCGTAATAAGCTTCTCAAAACGAAGCCCCACGTATTTTCAAACAATTTCATGTTTTACAACATTATGATAAATAGTTTGGTAACATAGCGAAATGGTGTTGCAAAACCCAAAATAATGCCGAGATCAGCGAGGTGTATACCAAGCTAAATGTCCCTCGTGAAGACATATTTTCGCATTTTTATATGTTAAAACTAACCGCCAAATAATGACAAAATTACACTACAAAACCGTTTATCAAAACTCTATCCAGGTATTCAGGTCATATAATATAATATGTATCAATTAAAGGCATAGGTTTATTCACGGGTTCTTACGTGTTATTGAATATGCGTAAATGAAGAATGACTTGGTTTTTTTGTGGTTGCCTGTCCTCCTTGAATGCTACTTTCCCTGTCCGATCTTTTTATATTTCTTGGTAACTATTAATTCGACGCTTCAATTTCGAGGTTTGGTGGTATGGCCGTTGACGGGCATTTGTTGATTTACATATATAGTCTATATTACTACCATATCTTCCCTTATGTTTTAATAGTTTTATCTTTATATATTTACATTAATTTTTAATTAATACTTCATTTCTTCATTTTTCATCAGTTTTTGCTCACTATATGACCTATTTATGTGTCGACGTGCCGTAAAACACCATTCATTCATTCATTCATTCATTCATTCATTCATTCATTCATTCATTCATTCATTCATTCATCATTCATTCATTCATTCATTCATTCATTCATTCATTCATTCATTCATTCATGCATTCATTCATTCATTTGGTATGGCTGGTTAAAACCATTATATTGTGTCTATAGAGTTGGGATTCAAAAATATGTAAGTTGTATATATATATGTCACCTAGAGCACGAAACTGGCGCATATTTTAAGAAAGGTCCATTTTGTAACGCTAACATAAAACAGTTACGATGGTTACATATCAACTGGCAGTTGTAAAGAAGGTTACTTTATTATAAAAGGCAGTTTTTAAAGTGAAACATGAAAACAGTTGTTCCGTACTTAAGTTACAATCCAGTTACACCTTAGTTACATTGAGTTACATACAGATTATACACATTGATTCTATGTTCATGCGTGTTTTATAAAAAAAGCCTTGTTACAATGGTTACAATAGTTACGTTTGAGAATTTTTAAAAAATGACTTTTTTTCTAGAGTAGTTACATCAGTTACATAACAGTTACACTACAGTTACACAGCGATACATGAATAGTTGCTTTTTAACGTGCATTCTCTTCAAAACGTGGTTACAATGGTTACTTTTTTTATAAAAAGAAGTTTTAAAAATGAAACATGAAAACAGTTGCTCGGTACATAAGTTACAATCCAGTTACACCTTAGTTACATTGAGTTACATAAAGAATATATATGCGTATATCTATGTGCTTATTTTATCCTGGTTACAGAGGATACCTTGTGGCTACATTTGATAATCCGAAACATTGTCCTTTTTTCTAGACTAGGTACATCAGTAACATAACAGTAACACTATGGTTACACTATGGTTACACAGGGATACTTGTAAAGTTCCTATTTTACCTGCAGTTTCTTCAAAACGTGGTTACAATGGTTACTTTATTATAAAAGGCAATTTTTAAAGTGAAACATGAAAACAGTTGCTCCGTACGTAAGTTACAATCCAGTTACACCTTAGTTACATTGAGTTACATACAGATTATACACACTGATTCTATGTTCATGCGTGTTTTATAAAAACAAAACTTGTTACAATAGTAACAATAGTTACGTTTGAAAATTAAAAAAAAAAAAGCCTTTTTTTTCTAGAGTAGTTACATCAGTTACATAACAGTTACACTACAGTTACACAGCGATACATGAATAGTTGCTTTTGTTACGTGCATTCTCTTCAAAACGTGGTTACAGTGGTTACTTTTTTTATAAAAAGAAGTTTTAAAAGTGAAACATGAAAACAGTTGCTCGGTACATAAGTTACAATCCAGTTACACCTTAGTTACATTGAGTTACATAAAAAATATATATGCGTATATCTATGTGCTTATTTTATCCTGGTTACAGAGGATACCTTGTGGCTACATTTGATAATCCGAAACATTGTCCTTTTTTCTAGACTAGGTACATCAGTAACATAACAGTTACACTATGGTTACACTATGGTTACACAGGGATACTTGTAAAGTTCCTATTTTACCTGCAGTTTCTTCAAAACGTGGTTACAATGGTTACTTTATTATAAAAGGCAGTTTTTAAAGTGAAACATGAAAACAGTTGCTCCGTACGTAAGTTACAATCCAGTTACACCTTAGTTACATTGAGTTACATACAGATTATACACACTGATTCTATGTTCATGCGTGTTTTATAAAAACAAAACTTGTTTCAATGGTTACAATAGTTACGTTTGAAAATTAAAAAAAAAAAGCCTTTTTTTTCTAGAGTAGTTACATCAGTTACATAACAGTTACACTACAGTTACACAGCGATACATGAATAGTTGCTTTTTAACGTGCATTCTCTTCAAAACGTGGTTACAGTGGTTACTTTTTTTTATAAAAAGAAGTTTTAAAAGTGAAACATGAAAACAGTTGCTCGATACATAAGTTACAATCCAGTTACTCCTTAGTTACATTGAGTTATATAAAGAATATATATGCGTATATCTATGTGCTTATGTCATCCTGGTTACAGAGGATACATTGTGGCTACATTTGATAATTTGAAACATTGTACTTTTTTCTAGACTAGGTACATCAGTAACATAACAGTTACACTATGCATTACGTGGACGTCGCTTTATCTTTAAGACCCCAAGGTCGCATCTTGGCTTATATGGCGAAACGGGGTACCTTGGGGTCTTCATTTTAATCTCACTTAATCTGCCTTCAGTGGCCCCAACCTTTGATGTTATCGAAATATATTTGATTTGATATGCATAATATATCGTTTGTATATTTTTGCGGGGTTTAAATATGTGTGTAAGACGTAAAAATATCCATTAGTACGAACGCCGCTCCTTGACCGAAAACATAAGACCCGCCTTCTTTGTGACGTCATACTTTATTCATCCCAAAACCCGCGCCATTGTTCAGTTATACGTTCACTGTTTAGCGTGCTAAATTAGAGTAAATTATTAGCCGGAATAATTGCATTATCTTAAATTGTTCATGCTTATGATGGAGCGGGTCGTTGGAATAGTATACGTGACTATATGTTGTAAGATAAATATATACGTTGTGTGTAATGTATATATATATATATTGAATACAAATATATATATGATACAGACAAATATATATGTTACTCCGAAAAATATATATTGTGTTCCTAAAATATATATTGTAGAGGCAAATATATATGTTACTCCGAAAAATATATAGTATGTCCCTAACATATATTTTTTACAAGCAAATAATTTATATATGTTACTCCGGAAAAAAAAAGATTGTCCCAAAAAGTATATTCATGTAAACTTTATTATGACAAATAAACAAATTTATATGTTACTCCGAAAAATATATTCTAAACATATACGTCTCTCTAAATATATAATTGAAGATATGAATGTGTATATAATTTCGAAAAATATATATTCTCTCTAAAATAAAATATATTGCAGACTCAAATATATTCTATCTCAAATAAAATATATTGCTGACACAAATACTGATGCATTATCGATAAACAAGCATTTGTTTTGAAAATATATACGTTAGCCCAAAGCATTCCGCGTGAAGAAAAACTACTTCTCGGATGTATTTTTTATTTAAAATAAATATTTGTTTTGGAAATATATATGTTAGTGTAGGAACCCCATTTGTTACAACGTCGCTATCTGTTCTAGCCGTCCGTAAAAGTTACAATTTGTGTTCTAAATGTTACACTAAACGCTATCTGTTACAATCTTACAGCAAATGTTACAAAATGTAGTTGTGATAAAAGTTACAACGTCTACGCTATCTGTTACAATATTTTTACTTGTAACAGTTACACTGGCATTTGCATCATTTCCGAAGCTTTTGATGCTACTACACTATATTTATAATATTTATATGTGTATTTAGGTAATTGCAACAGCCTTACCTTGTCGTAAATGTTAAACTGACATTGGCATCATTTCCGAAGCTTGTAAACAGTATTTAAATGTGCTATTAAAGTATTTTTATAAATTTTAGTAGTGTGTTTCACACATTTCTGTACGTACGAATGTTTTCCATAAGCGGTTTCAATGAAGAGGCGGATTAGGCTTACGCTTTTAATAGTTACTTTTAATATGTAAGTATATGTATATATATGAAATCTATGGCATACATATATGTCCTAGACTTCTAAACCATCATGAGCGATTCATGATTTTGAATTTCTGGTGTTGTTTGTAGTATTTTATTTTCTCCCTCACTTCGTCCGAAAATAAATTATTTCTTTACTCAAAGAAAAGCAAAAATAAATTGAAGGAATATTATGTCGTGTTTTGCAGTCATTATGAATACGTCGTCTAATGCAGTCGTTATCAAAACAATCATACAATGTACATGTATAAGAAAAAGTGGACTAACAATGGTACAATTAAGATATTTTCTGAAACCTTCTAATATTCCGCAACATAAACACTTTTTTTAGAAAAACATACAGATGCACGTACACTGCATAGTACCTACTGTGGTTCACAAATTAATAGATAAACATTCCTGAAAAACATGCGGATAAATATTTTTTACTGCTCACGTAAAAAAGTTCCGATACGTATATATGAACCAAATATTTCTTCAGGTAGCAACGCCGCACACGAAAAAACCCTGTGGGGAAACGTGTTCCAGTGGCAATTGCGAAACTACCCTCCGAATAATGACGGCGGGTCATAGTAGGCTGGGACCCAACCTCACGTATCGTGCAAAAAAACACTTTTGGTTTACCCGGAAAGATATACTCGTTTTTTTTTGCATATCAATATTAGAAACTGTACTCTATACGAAACCACTGTATGGATTAATGGCATTCTTTGCATTTCGTAACACAACGCATTTTCTACGGAAGCCCATAAGTGATAAGAAAATATTGATATTCAACGAAAAAAGGTGTACAAGTTTATATTTTAGCGATATGATTTTGTTTTGTACATAAATAAGACATATGCACGCCTAATTATATTCTGTTTATGCCGAATGCAATTTTCAATTATTTTTTTTAAATCAAAAGCGGTTTAAGGATTGAAGATGGCGGGCAGATGGGTGGAGGGAGGGACGGGCGTACGCCTTTTGGCTAAAGCTTTCATGCACGTTGTTAATAACTTCTGTAAATTGTTTTCGGTTAAAACCAACTTTACTGTGAAGTGTTATATCGTTAAGATGTCACTTTCTTACGAGCAAGACCGATTTTCTCCTTTTCAGAATAGAGTTATGACCCCTGAGTTACTTAACAAATATGCACATTTTGGGTAAAGCTTAGGTGGTGCAAGGTTTTGGATTTTACCTAAAATTGCTGTGAAGCCTTATATCAAACAGACATCACTTCCTTACGATCAATGTGTACCTTTGCCATTTCTAAATAGAGTTATGGCCCCTGATTATCTACGAAAATACATTTTTGTGTTGAGTTTATGTTAATTAATCAAGTTTTGTTGAAAATTAAATAACATTTTGGGTGGAAATTTTATATACAAATAGGATACCAGTATATGTTAATAATATTTATGATACATCAAATTGTTTTGCCATTTTGGAATAGAGGTATGGCCCTTAATTTACTTAGGAAATATGGTTATTGCAACAACTATCTTGAATTGTGTAGGGTTTAAACATATCGTTTAGTGTGAAGTTTTAATAACATTAACATACTGGTAGATTTTTAGAATCCGTTCGATGGTAGCTTTTAGATTTCTTAATACAGTTATGGACCTTTAATTTACCTTGAAAATAGAATAGTAGTTACTGCAATTACTGTCTTGTCAAATTGTAAACTTCCAAATTGGTTCACTATTTTGTCACAGACGTTTGATTGTATTTATCAGAAAAATAACGGTTTTTTTTTTACTAGTTTCGTTGGAAGGCAATTGAGCGACGTCATTGTTTGGGTATGACGTCTGACGGATTTTCTCCAAAACATCTTGAATACTATCCAAATGATTTATTTGAAATTTGCACTTTTGTTACATATGATCATTAACTGTCCAACCAACATTGGTGTTTCTGTGACCTTGAGTTTCAATTCTAGGCTCTGATTGATTGAACAGGCAACTTCTGGTTAAGAAGTTTGTCAACGTTTCTCAAACACATCATGAACTTGAATATTTTCCTACGGTTTGTATCGCCTTGATCCATGGGACGCAATGTATTAAATAGTGTAATAGAATCATGTTTACAGTTTAAAACTATAAGTATCACTAAATGTGATCCATATCCTATTTCGAGTCAGAAACAAATTATGGTATAAAAGTCGAGAAGGAAATATAACATTCACAGAACACAATCAATCAACCAAACACACGTATTTGAAACAAACACCAATCACAAGGATAGAAAAGAGCAAAGTATGTGAAATGGCAAACTCAAACGGTTGAAATATGGGTACCTCCTTGGAATGGTCAGTGACAATATGGGTACCTCCTTGGAATGGTCAGTGACATAAAGGCTGCTGGGGTTAAACCAGGTTCTAGAGTGCACTATACCTCACTCTTACCCTATTTTCATTCCAATAAAATTCGACCAGCCATGCTATAACCCCTTACAAACTAGGAAGTATGAATAGCAATTAGTAGGCAATATAAGTATAACACAAAATGATCATGTATATATGAATAGAAAGTTCCAGAAAGCCACAAAGCAAATACTTGTCAGAAGCTAGGACAAAAAAAGAATGATGACGATCAGACAATATTAAATCAAAAATTAGGCCTATTTAGGTAGAAGCACATGAATTCATTACGATATATAGTATTGAAGGATAGAGATAGAGAGCAGAAGAAGGCCCTTTACTATATACATATACTATAACTATATTCTTTCTAGCCTTCTATATTATATATCGTAATAAATTCCTGTGAGTAGAAGTTACCATAGGGTTCAAAATCAGTCGGGTCATCGCAACATTAATTGTAAAGCATTGTGGCGAACTGTAAATGGGTCAACATCTAAACATGAAGTGCATTGCATAATGATATGGTCATATCCTATTTTGTTATGTTTGTTAACAAGTTTAACACAGATTGTATGAATGTGATAATGACCAATAATCTTAAAAAGTCTGTACATATAGTCACCACAGTATTCACGTTGTGACAGACCTTGTAGCAGAAGTGTTCTGACAATACTTTATGTAAATCAGGGTTATGATAATAAACCTTCACAAATGTTTGTCCGGATATAAAACTCAATGAAGCACTATTAAAGCTGGAGTAGATGAAAAGCAAAACAAACTTCCAACTATGTACGGTATTCCTAATTTACAAAAACAGCCTAATAAAGCACACTTTCTTCCTATTTCTAGTGTCTGCACCACTACAGACATCTCCAAAGGTTTAACGTCCTGTCTTACTGCCGCTGTAGATCACGTAACACAATATTGTGCTAAAGCTTATGCTAACTTTTGGATTAATATATTTTGGTCGTTATTACTTTCTTGAAAACGAATGCAGTAAACGTCACGCAAACTTTTTCAAATATAAGCTTATTGCTCTTATTCAATATTTATTTTAGTGAATAAACACTAATGTTTGCTCAGCATTATACTGCGGTAGAATAAAATGTATTCTTTGGCATATCACTCCGCCATTAAAACAATCAAAATGGACTCTACTATTGCGTTTTCCATAGGGTTGCATTATATCGTTTGTTCCTACCATCACCTTCTAAAATTTCATAGCTCTAAACAGCCTACCTAAAATTAAAATACTAACCTAAATTCATCAAAAATGTCCAAAGTAGGCGGAATTCCGTTCGATTGTTTACCACTCAGTACTACGCCATGGCATTAATGGTGTCAGGTCGCGGAGATGATTTCTGATAACCATTTTGATATTTTAGCTATGGTCATGTGACAAATTATGACGTAATCGCAGACTATTTTCTAAGACGTTGACAGAGTCACATGGTGATCCTGGTAAAGATTGGGTAATGACCACTGTTAAAAGGCTTATCAAAGGAGGTTGTCACCTTATTATTTTGCAACGCACTGCATGTTTAGTGGTTGACCCATTTACTGTTCACCGCTTTGCTTTCCACTTGATTGTGCGATCGCCGGAAAGATTGTGGACCTATGATGACGTCTACCTAAATCCTGAAAGGACGGTAATGTTCGATGGTTGTCTTTAATATTGTCTAGTCGTGCCCTTAACAGTGTCAAAATTGAAATGATCTCTCTTGTCAAAGAGTTGGCTTATTGTTTCTCAGTTTCAATCGCGAGATGTAAATCGAGTAAAGAAGATATAGCAACTATGAGAAATATTAGCTTTTTTGAGGTGAAGTTCTTTGGAAAGAAAGTATATGTAGTAAAGAAAAGAAAGGGTTGTAATTGTCCAAAATATCATCCATATACAAAGAGGTATAATAAAAGGCTTCAATTACATCTGCCTAAGCGTATCTGATAAAGGATTAAACATGAAACCTCTAACATAACAAAACAAAAACAAATCTGCAAAAAGAGTTGCACATTTAGTTCTCATTTGGGATTCCAACAATTTGTCTATAAACAGTAGTGCATACTTAACTAGTTCCATATGTGTAAAATATATTATCTTATATGAATATAAATGCTTCGAAAACAACTACGTGACAAGTCCACATAGTGTAATTGTCCAAAACCCTTCAACTAAATATTGGTGAGAATCAGAACTCGTTTACTGTAGTTGCCATGTACTCAGTTTGAAATTTAAATATTTGCAAACATCAAAGGCGATAACTTTGTAAACCACTCCTCAATTGTTCTCATTATCAAACAAACCGAGACCTTAATAATATTACCCCAAAAAGCATGAAAAATCAAATGCTATTTATTACAATCATCGTGAAAACAATCACGCTCCTTAGTCAGAGGACGATATCCTCTTTGTTCAATTAGAATATTACACAGTAATTGATGATATTTCAAAGGAAAGTAGGAAACAATCAGACGATGGAATTTTTCGACAATTTAGAGTAATAACTTGATACTCGTCTAACCTGTCTGAAATCCGTTTAATATAAAGTTACACGCCAAACTGTGTGAAAATCGAAACCAATTGATTTAATGTATTGCGTACGAAAGCTGAAATTTGCATTTTTGTAATAATCAAGGGCAATAACTCAGTAAGGCAGGTGTCAATTCTGCTCATTGTCATCTTGTCAAAGTTCATATTCATATAAAGTCTCACACTAAATAATGTGAAGATCGGAATACGTTTATTAAAGTAATGTGTGTACTCAAGCTAAAATGTGCCTATTCTTTCAATAACCAAGGGTAATAACTCTTTAAAGCAAGTGTCAGTTTTACTCAGTATTGAACTTGTCAAAGGCCTTGTAGGTATAAGGCCTAACACCATACAACATTTAGTGGAAATCGGAAACCGTTTACTGCAGTTATTGTGAACACAAGACATTAGCATTATCCCTGGCACAGGAAAAAACAAAATCCATAAAAGGTCTATAACTCTTGTTAAAATTAGTAAAGTGTAACATAATCAGGTCTTGATTCTGTAGTTTGATATTCTGGCATACTTTGCATTTCGTAACAGCATCGCGATTTCTACGGTAACCTATTCGTACCAAGCCAATATATGAAAATCGCTGAACAAACATTCAAAGGAAAATAAAGAAATTTGCACACGTCCTTTTAGGCAAATACAGTTCCAGTATTTGAAACCTATATGTGTATATGAAATCATATGTACAAGACCCCCATCTGTTAATATTTAAAAAATCAGGAGTATATCTTTCCGGGTAAACGTTTTCGTTTTTTTCAGGCTTGGGTCCCCGCCTATAGGTTCTTTATACTCTATTTAAAACAAACAGCGTAGTTATTAAATTGCATAACAAAACACGCAAATACAGACAGGAAAAACAATGAACCCAATAGCCTTTTTGACTGCTTGAGGAACATTGATTGACGAAAACGTTTGTATGTTATTATCAGAACAGAACAGAACCGAACATATATTTTATTTAAAGTGTACATACGTACATCGTTATATATACATACATAAATTGTCATGCATAATAAGTCAAGTGTTTTTAGACAAAAGTACATTTGCTATGAGCAATATTAATGTTGAGTTACTGATAAATGAGAATGAAACTACAAAGTTTAATTAATCAAGATTGTATTCCTTACAGCTAAAGCTGTACTAATATATTTTGCTAACTTTATAATAATATTCTTATCCTGTGTCTGCAGTAATTCTAAGAATTTAAACATACTAGGTCTATTATAATAATATGTTTTAATATAAATTGTCCTGATTCTTGTGTAACAAGGACAAATCAAAATAAAGTGGTATTCATCTTCCAAATCAATACTGTGACAGCATTGACAATATCTTTAATTTCTAGGTATTCTATTACGAGAGTATTATCCCACGTCCGTTCGTGCGTCCGTCCGGAGCCATATCTTGGTAACCATAAGTCACATACACGTAATATTTTGTACAAATGTTTGTCCCTATGTGGACTCGCGTTTGCTTAAGTATGGTTGGAATCGCCTTAGTAACACTAGAGTTATGGCCCTTGATTTAATATTTACTTAATCAATTTATAGTATATAATGAATCTTTTGTCTGGAAAATAACTCGAAAAGTCTTTATGGGATTCAATTTAAACTTCAAACACTGATACAGGGCAGTGAGTGGATTTACAGAGTGCAGAAACCATTACTCTAGGTAAACTAAAAGTGGATTTATGGGACTTTGTGGCTTTATTTACTATATAGTATATAGTTTAATTTTGTTTAAACCATAAATAACTAAAAAACCATTCGACAGAATCAGATGAAACTTAAAACATTGATTAAGGGCAGAAAATGAATGTGCAGAGTGCATGAATCATAACTCTGGGTAAAGTAAAAGTGGAGTTATGGGATTTTGTTGCTTTGGAAATGATGACAATGCCAGTGTAACATTTACGACAAGGTGTTGTAACTTTGCCAATGCCAGTGTAACATTTAAGACAAGGTGTTGTAACTTTTGTTACAAGTAAAAATATTGTAACAGACAGCGTAGACGTTGTAACTTTTATCACAACTACATTTTGTAACATTTGCGGTAAGGCTGTAACAGATAGCGTTTAGTGTAACTTTTACGGACGGCTACAACAGATAGCGACGTTGTAACAAATGGGGTTCCTACAATCATGTGTTAGTCTCTTGGCGTGTCACGTGATATAACGCGATCATTTCATTTCTCCAAAGTGTAGCAACGAAGGACTTTTTCAATTTGCCTAAACAGGACTGGACGCGATCTGAAATAATGCTGGACGTCAATCCAAACACGAACAATAACATCATGCTGTGTTTCAGTTCAATATGTAATGTGCATATGCACTAAACAAGGTCACATATGATTCGTCCGATTTAATTATTGTTAATGACATGGTTCTGTTTGGAAAACTCAACACGTATGTATGACAAACTATTATTAGGACCACCTTTCCTCATATGTATGACAAGCTATGACCACTTCTCCTCATATGTATGACAAACTATGACCACTTCTCCTCATATGTATGACAAACTATGACCACTTCTCCTCATATTTATGACAAACTATGACCACTTCTCCTCATATGTATGACAAACTATGACCACTTCTCCTCATATGTATGACAAACTATGACCACTTCTCCTCATATGTATTATAACCTTACATTTGTTGAAAATGACGTAAAACAACATACAAACAAACAAACAAAATCCTCATATGTATGACAAACTTTAGCTCATTTTTTTTTAAATAGGAATAGTATAAAATGTAGTTTCACTGCTGAAATTCAAGAATGCTTCACTTTGCATGAAATAAAATTGCAATTAAAATTATGGAAAAAATATTACGTCGGCGATTTATTTTTCTATGTAAGACGAATTTAGCAAGCATGCATACACAGCCATCAGAACATCAATGATGAGCATGTTCTGGCATATATATACCAGTGTATGTTTGTTTATGTTTCTAACCTTTATCAGCACATTTTTGTTTGTTTTGCCATCAATCATCGAGCTATCTTTACCTAAAACTACACTGGTGTGCCATACTATATTTCAAATTGTTCTCACCCGCAAAACACCTTATCTCGTGGCTTACCTTTATCCTTACATATTTTCTTACCGGTGAGTGATCTAATAGAGCAAACAATGCATGTCTTGAAATGTCTTGAACGATACAGATTTGTCAAACAGTTTTGTTCATTTTTTCTTTTAAAATATTTCCAAAATCCCTTAGTTTCCGCCCGTTTTAGATGGTCAATGCCACCAGGGACTGTAGATCGACGTAATATAAACATGTCCTGATGTCGCATAGATTTTTTAAATTCAAACTGATATATTTTTTTACGACAAATAAGTTTGTATGTTTTCTTTAATTTGCAAAACTGTTTCCTACTATAACTGGTATTTTGCCGATTAAATACACGTAATGCTTCTAAATAACACATTCCAGCCTGCTGGCATTCTGAATAAAACCACTCGGCCTGTTTAACAAAGGACTTATCAAAAAAGTATGCGTTTCTATTTGTTGAATATGTTTTTTAAAATAGTGGATCTTCCACCTCTCGTATTATACTTGTGAAATTATTTAACAAAGTATTTACATCGTTTCTACTATTAGTCACGATATTGAATAGCAGATTATTAAACTGTGGAAGGTTTGTAATTAAACCCGCTCTGAAGGCATTTCTGTGTTCATTGTTCCACTTTACATTGACGCTGTTTTTAACATCGTTCTCGTCAACAATATTATTACAGTCAAGTGAGAATTTAATCGGTGCATGGTCGGTTTAAACATATTTGATTGCAACATTTACATTAGTTTGCAAATGGGTTGGGCCACAAGTTCTACAACATTAGTTACAGCCCGTCCCTAAACAGTTTATTTACAAAATAAATAGTACGGCAGTTTTACCATCATAACACATTTTAAACGAAAAGTATAAGAAATGCATTACTGAAGTTAACAGATATATGTAAAGAGAAAGAAAGAGGAGGACAGACAATTAAAGATGTCTCGTAAGGGATCACATTTGAACATATTGAGTTTCAGCGAAAACGCCTGGTATCTTTAATATATTTTTGCACTGCTATAAACACAAGCTCATTATCGCTATCGTTCAGCTCTGGATTACCAGAACACAACTTATCAACACTTAACGGGTGAAACGGTCGTGTCGAAATAAAGAGCGTACATCGACAACACTTAAATAAGTAGTGTCCGACGTCCTTTCTTTGATCTCCACAGTCATAACTTGATGATAGGTGCAAATGATTTAAATACAAGTCATGATTTAGATCGCTACATGCATTTCTTAAACGAGCATCAATGATTGAAAGATACCTTGAGCCACATAAGTAGTATTTTGGAACAGTGGAACATTGGAACGTCCTAAGAAGAGAGCTTTTAAATGTGTTTAATGATAGTGATTCCTTAATATGCATGGGGGAAATTATTCCAAAGGCTTAGCGATGATGGTATGAATGATTTTGAAAATAACTCCGTTCTCCTTATTGGAGTGACATAAATTAAATTCTTAAATTATAATCGTTTACATCTCTGACAAAGGGCGGAAATAACTGAGCTATTGAATTTGGTAACATATTTTTTTTTGCTTTATATAGAGATAGACATATTATTGATTTAAACTTTTACAATTTCTCATCATTACATACATAATTTGTAATACATAATTATAATCACATGACAGGTTACACATACTTCTACACACTCACTTATAGTTCAATTTTCAATACACCTTAATTAATCATAGCTCATATTAATCACACATTTTAATCAATAATCCAAGGATATCAAAAAACAAAAAGAATTATATATAAAATAACAATTTATGTGAGGATGTACTTGAATATATTTTAAGAAATAATATTTGGAATAGAACATCTGACAGTAAACGCCTCTGACAAATATTTACTTAAATTAAAAAGTTCTTTCTTCTTTGAAGATTGTAAAAGTGTTACAAATTTAAACATGTTTGGCCTTTGTATGTAATATTTTCTGATACATATCTTTCTAATATCACTACAAGCTGTACAAATTAAAACAAAGTGAAATTCGTCTTTAATTTCAGTTGAATTACATATTTGACAAACTCTTTCATTTCTTTCAATCCTATGTCTTGCATAACGACCTGTCTCAATTCTTACGCTATGTGAAGATAAACGTAATTTAGTAAAAACACTTCGTAATCTTTGTGTACATAAATATTCAGATAGTTTTCATATCCAAAATTATCTTTAACATGTCTATACAAACTTGATAATACTCTATTTTCTTGTAGATCAGTGTTCCATTTTTCAATAAAGCAATCCGCCAACCTATGTTTAAAGCTAGATATAAAATGTTGATGGTTCTCCCTTAAAGGATCATCCCATACATACATAAAGCCATACGTATTCAGCAGAGATTTTAAACCACTTTCAAAATCAGATAATGAAGATTTATATATAGATGATAAAATTATATTTTCTGTTGTAACTAATTTCAACCAATATCTAACTATTCTAGTTTATCTTGTGATAAATAATGGATAACGGCCCAATTCACCGTAAACACCAGCATATGTTTTTACAAAATTTGAGATAAATTCTCTCTATCTCCTTCGGTTTTGTGAAACCCCACACTTCAAAGTCGTAATTGAGTATTGGTGAGACAAAAGCATCAAATAATTGAAGGGATGTTTTAGGTTTTAGTTCAGTTTTTCTTATGTTTGCAGTTAAACACGGTGATAAGTTTTTGAAAAACACGTCTGTCTGCTAATGAGAGCCAACCGATTTCAGCAATTAACTTATTAATTGAAACGGACCTAGTAACACTACTTGCAGCTTCATAATGTTGCTTTTCTAAACATTGTATGCATTTGACGATTAGTATGTATATATGCTAAAGTCTAATAAAGTGTTCTGTATTCTGTTCTGTACTCTAAAGCTAAAGATTTTTTTCATAAACTGTGCAGCCATCCCAAACAATACATGCATTCTCTAATATCTGTCGCATATTTGGTTCATTGTTTTCCGTCCAATTTTATATTTAAGGAATCTCATCAAACCTAAAACCTTTGATGCTGACGATAAAATATTATTGATCATGTGTATGGCACGCCGTTTGCACAATAATCCCGTAAACCCCAGTTATCATCGTAAATCTAGGTTTACTGTTCAATAACTGGGGTTTCTGACCAAGAAGAATTAATGATGTAAACTTAAGTTTATGCTCAGAAACACAAGTTAACGAAATTGGCATACGCCAAATGCACAATAATCTCGTTAACCTAGGTTTCTGACAGAAACGTAAGTTTTTATTTCATAAACAGCGGATTCTGGTTGATAACCTAGGTTATTGTTCAGAAACGTGGTTTCTCAACGCCGTTTGCACAATAATGTTGATAACGTAGGTTATTGGTCATGTGACAATTGTGACCAATCAAACGATTTGATTTTTATTGGTGCTCATGATACATACTAAGCTTTCAGGTACTACGACAAATCAATATTTTAGTCTGGGTAAACTGGGATGAAAATTGACATATATGGCACTGGGATAAAGAAAGTAAAACTACTCGTCGGAACTCGATAAATGTTTCGCATACTTTACTTATACGAGTACATGTAATCTTCAGATATGTGCATCTTAACTTACTTGTATCTGCTGTTGTCGCAAAGCCCCGAATTTTGCGTGATTTGACAAATACTATATTACTACCGATCCTTAATATTTGAAATGTATACATCTATCACCTTTAAACAGGGTACATGCATGGCTGGCTTACATTTCACATTAGTAATTCACTGAGACATCATAAGGCGTTTTACATCGGTGAGCAAAGCATTTAATATTTAAAATCAATTTCAGATGACGCCACGGGCTTACAATATCTGCATAAATAATAATGCATCTGTTCAGCTTGAATTATTTTGCAAGTCTTATCTAACGAAACATCCAACTTGAACTGCTATTAAAACAGATATGTTCATAAGCACATTGCATACGTTTTATATGGAGTCTCAATTGATATAATACTTATGATTTATATGAATCTAAAATTTGCGGTGGCCTTTTCAGTCTAGACTAGACATTTTCATAAAAAAACACGATTTGAACGAATTGAACAGGCGACAAATTTAATGCATGTGCACCTTTTGCATAAAATTAAAGTACATTAGTATGGTTTCATCTATATTTGGAAAGACATCAAACCGCTTCAGTTCCTTAAAACGCAACACATAATTGAAGATTGGTAAAACATTAATACACTTTACATTGCATTAAATTTACAGACCAGGGTCTAGCAGATTATTTGTTTCTCTTTGTCACTATATGGAGAGAGAAGGAGAGAGGACACATACCATGTATTCAAATATAATTCATGTCCCTTCAGGACTCAGACGTTGACTATAGGGTTAATTGTATTGCAATTTCGAATTTTGCAGTTAACTCTAATATGTCGCCATTAAACAACATATTTGCGACCATTAAACGACTGATATAATTTACTGTCAGAAAAGTCAACTTCTTGATACTGGTTAACCCGTTTCGAAAGCATTTCAGTGTTTTTTACCTTTTCTTTTCCTCACAAACGCGTTCAAATAAAACTAGATGACATCACGTTTTTGACGGTTTAACGTCACCTGACTGGATTTGCGACGGGTTATGCACGATTTAATAGTCGCACATTTTTGAACGTCAACCAATCGGGTTGTAGGAACACCACTTTTTATACCACTTGCGTGTATAACGAATTCTATCCCAAGCGTTATGTCCGTTTAGCCTTTTGTTCGAAGAAATATATTTTTGCGTGCTTTCTTTATATCTTTTTTTTTATATTTATTCTTTCTTTGTCTCCTATGACGCGAATTTCCCGTATAGTCATGGCTTTTTACGATTCATCAAACTATTGTATATGGTAGTATAGTCTCTCTGTCTATGTCTCTCTGCGTCTGTGTCTCTCTCTGTCTCTCTCTGTCACTGTGTCTCTGTGTCTATGTGTCTCTGTCTGCCTCTCTGTCTCTCTGTGTATGTGTCTGTGTCTCTCTGTGTATGTGTCTCTGTCTCTGTCTCTCTGTCTCTGTCTCTCTCTGTCTCTGTCAGTCACTCTGTATCTGTGTCTCTGTCTGTGTCTTGGTCTCTCTATCTGTCTGTCTGTCTATCTGTCTGTCTGTCTGTCTGTCTGTCTCTCTCTCTCTCTCTCTCTCTCTCTGTATCTAGCTATCTCTGTCTGTCTGTCTGTCTGGTCTGTATGTCTATCTGTCTGTCTGTCTCGTTGTCTCTCTGTCTCTGTCTTTCTATGTCTCGCTGTCTCTGTATCTCTCTGTCTCTGTGTCTCACTGTCTCTTTCTCTCTCTGTCGCTCTCTGTCTCCCTGTGTATGTCTGTCTCTGTGTCTCTGTGCATATGTCTCTCTATGTCTCTCTGTCTCTCTCTGTCTCTCTATGTCTCTACGTCTCTGTCACTCTATGTTTCTTTGTGTCTCTCTCTCTATGTCTGTGTCTCTGTCTGTCTGTGTGTCTGTGTCTCTATGTCTCTCTATCTCTCTCTCTTTATGTGTCTCGTGTCTCTCTGTCTTTGTCTGTATGTGTCTCTGTCTCTGTCTCTCTTTGTCTCTGTCAATGTCTCTGTGACACCGTGTCTCTATCTGTATATGTTTGCCTCTTTGTCTCTGTCCGTCTCTCTGTCTCTGTCTGTCTCAGGCTTTTTCTACTCTGTCTGTGTCTCTCTGTGTCTGTCTCGCTGTCTCTGTCTTTCCCTGTCTGTCTCTCTGTCTTTTTGTCTCTCTCTCTATCGCTGTCTGTCTGTCTGTCTGTCTGTCTGTCTCTCTCTCTCTCTCTCTCTCTCTCTCTTTTGTTTGCCAATGTGATGACTGAAATTAGTAGTAGAGACTTGAATAGAAATGGTTATTATTATAATGTCTCATACATTGCGAATTGAACCCCGAACTGGGTTCGAATGTTGAAAGCCGAACTGGGTTCGAATGTCACCTGACTGGATTTGCGACGGGTTATACACGATTTAATAGTCGCACATTTTTGAACGTCAACTAATCGGGTTGCAGGATTTGTGTCAGTTGCGTTAGAAACAGACGTACTCTGCAGAGGTGTCTGTTATAAATTTGAGACGACCAGCACTGCGGACACAGTGGCGTTGCGGACACAATGGCACACTACGTATAGGTCATTAATCCGCGGACACAATGGCCTCCTTCACATGGGTTTCACAAGAAAGAATCAAACTAACTTTCACAATGATTCACGTAATTGGTTCCCATTCCCGCACGCATCACCGTAATAACAAAAATGGCGGAACATTCGGCAAACAGGAATGTCGAGGTTTAATTCCACTAAATCAGCCGGATGTGCTCGCCTGGTGCATCGAAAGTAGTTCTGTATTAAAGAGTGCTAATCTTTTTCTCTTTAAAAACTTTTTTTAGTGCAATTTCCTGTTATTTTTTGGCTGTAACTGTATTCTTGACATGTTGTTGATATTTGAAAAGGGAGCTCATCATGTTTTTGACAGTTTATGATATAGATTTTAAAAGTGAAAGTAGACAGACAGGGTACGAAATTGCAAGGGGTAAAAAAAGCTTTGACCTTTGACCCGGTGTAGTATACAACTAAAGAAATGTTTCTTACAAGGTATTTAACCCCCTATTTCCTTTTTGATGTTTAATAGCAGACATGTTTATTTGCATGATAAAGTAAGTTTCCCAGAATTCTAATCAGGTTTGAGTTTTTAACAGGTTGTCAAGATTCTAACTTTACTATGGAAGGGGCATGGAGACTCATTTACGCTATTATGACCTCGATGGCAGATCGAGGATTTTTTAGTTTAGTGGGGAATTGACATTTTGAGCAACGGGGTCGGGCGGCATGCCTCCCGAGATGTTTTGTCTCTTATATGGCATTTAGCGAAATCTGGTGCATTTTCAGAATATTTTAGTCGTTAAATCGAATGGTGAACACCGGTGGATCTGACGCCCCTCCTCCTAAAATTTTCCATAGGCGGTTTCAAGGAAGAGGCGGATTAGGCGTACGCTTTTAATAGTTACTTTTAATATGTAAGTATATGTATATATATATGAAATCTATGGCATACATATTTGTCCTAGACTTCTAAACCATCATGAGCGATTCATGATTTTGAATTCCTGGTATCGTTTGTAGTATTTTATTTTCTCCCTCACTTCGTCCAAAAATAAATTATTTCTTTATTCAAACAAAAATTGAAGGAATATGTCGTGTTCTGCAGTCATTATGAATACGTCGTCTAATGCAGTCGTTATCAAAACAATCATACAATGTATAAGAAAAAGTGGGCTAACAATGGTACAAGTAAGATATTTTATGAAACCTTCTAATATTCCGCAACATAAACACTTTTATTAGAAAAACATACAGATGCACGTACACTGCATAGTACCTACTGTGGTTCACAAATTAATAGATAAACATTCCTGAAAAACATGCGGATAAATATTTTTTACTGCTAACGTAAAACAATTCCGATACCTATATATGAACCAAATATTTCTTCAGGGAGCAACGCCGCACACGAAAAAAAAATGTGGGGAAACGTGTTCCAGTGGCTATTGCGAAACTACCCTCCGGATATTGACGGCGGGTCATAGGTTCTATATACTCTATTTAAAACAAACAGCGTAGTTATTACATTGCATAACAAAACACGCAAATACAGACAGGAAAAACAATGAACCCAATAGCCTTCTTGACTGCCTGAGGAACATTGATTGACGAAAACGTTTGTATGTTATTATCAGAACATAACAGAACAGAACATACATTTTATTTAAATTGTACATACGTACATCGTTATATATACATACATAAATTGTCATGCATAATAAGTCAAGTGTTTTTAGACAAAAGTACATTTGCTATGAGCAATATTAATGTTGAGTAACTGATAAATGAGAATGAAACTACAAAGTTTAATTAATCAAGATTGTATTCCTTACAGCTAAAGCTGTACTAATATAATTTGCTAACTTTATATCAAATATTCTTATCCTGTGTCTGCAGTAATTCTAAGAATTTAAACATACTAGGTCTATTATAATAATATGTTTAATATAAATTGTCCGGATTCTTGTGTAACAAGAACAAATCAAAATAAAATGGTATTCATCTTCCAAATCAATACTGTGACAGCATTGACAATATCTTTAATTTCTAGGTATTCTATTACGAGAGTATTATCCCCCGTCCGTTCGTGCGTTCGTCCGGAGCCATATCTTGGTAACCATAAGTCACATACACGTAATATTTTGTACAAATGTTTGTCTCTATGAGGACTCGCTTTTGCCCAAGTATGGTTGGAATCGCCTTAGTAACACCAGAGTTATGGCCCTTGAGTCAATAATTACTTAATCAATATATAGTATATAATGAATCTTTTGTCTGGAAAATAACTCGAAAATTATTTATGGGATTTTTAAACTTCAAACACTGATACAGGGCAGTGAGTGGATTTACAGAGTGCAGAAACCATAACTCTAGGTAAACTAAAAGTGGATTTATGGGACTTTGTGGATTTATTTACTATATAGTATATACTATTTTAGGAAAATTTTGTTTGAACCATAAATAACTAAAAAACCATTCGACAGAATCAAATGAAACTTGAAACAGTGATTAAGGGCAGAAAGTGGATGTGCAGAGTGCATGAATCATAACTCTGGGTAAAGTAAAAGTGGAGTTATGGGATTTTGTTGCTTTGGAAATGATGACAATGCCAGTGTAACATTTACGACAAGGTGCTGTACCTTTGCCAATGCCAGTGTAACATTTACGACAAGGTGTTGTAACTTTTGTTACAAGTAAAATTATTGTAACAGATAGCGTAGACGTTGTAACTTTTATCACAACTACATTTTGTAACATTTACGGTAGGATTTTAACAGATAGCGTTTAGTGTAACTTTTACGGACGGCTTGTAACTTTTTTTTACGGACGGCTACAACAGATAGCGACGTTGTAACAAATGGGGTTCCTACAGTTAGCCCAAAGCATTCCGCATGAAGAAAAAGCACACGTTCTCTTAGCCGTCAATAAATTAACGACCGACAGTACCCACTACACGGCAAATAAAGACATTCGCGTCATAAGACTTGTATGGAATTGTTTGCAGCCATTAATAGACCAGATTAGGTATATGTATGTACTTTTACTGAGGTTGAATCTGTGATTTTGAAACTGAATAGCAATCACTAAGTTTGCTTTATTGTTTGTAACAGCGCTAAACGTAACACTTCCGCTAAAGGTAACAACCACCGCTAAAGGTAACAATTCCAACGCTAAAGGTAATAACCTCCGCTAAAGGTAACACTCACCTCTTCCGCTAAAGGTAACAACGCTAAGGGTAAAGGTAACAACTTTTCATATTAACGCTAAAGGTAACAACTGTCTACGCTAAAGGTAACAACAATTTTCAAAATCTACAGTTTCAATGAAAATTGAGTAAACATGTATTTGCTAGTTACTGTGCCACCTGATTCATTTTGTTTAGCTGTACACGTACACTTTGGTCAATGTAAACTGTAATGGAGTGACGACAGATAGACGAATATTGATTGTCATTGATTTGTGTTCTTTATTATATAAACCAAAACAGATAAGTAGTTATAAACGTATCATAATCGAACAAAATAGTTATTTAAAGAATAGTGTGGGGGGGATTGGGGGGCGGGGGGGAAGGGGCGGGGGGGGGGGGGCAGTGTCATTATCTAATGCAAAACAATGGTTGCATGCCGTCATTGATATTTAGAATATATTGATGTATAAATAAAATGTGCGTGTGTGGGTGTGCACTCGCGCACATGTGTCGTTTATGAAGTGCGTTTGACGATGCACCAACAAAGAAAAACTTCATCTGACACCATGAGGAAAGCACATTCAAGTGTGCAGCAAGATATGAATGCACAATGTACATACTGAGCTTCTCACCCACATAACTCAGTAGATTTAATTCGAGTTCTGACTGTTGTCTGCACACAGTTGCCTTATAACAAGAGAGACGTTGGTCTTATTCTGGTATTCAACTTTAAGTTTTCAAACTATTTAATATGACTTGAGCTACTTGCCAAATATTCTAGTCACATTCATTATTTTGGGGACTGAAAATAATTTATGATATGATATAATCTCGTTAAAGTGACACGTGTTTGCTTTTGTGGATACTTAACTGGTGTCATTATTCTGAGGGTAATAAATCTCTTTCACCCAGGTCTTTTCAAAATGGGGCTTTCAAAATGCACTAAAAGATATGCATTTAAGGATGCACTGTATGTCGCAATATTAACGTCGCTCTGTTCATTTAAAACCAGACGTATCAAATCATACGTCTGGTTACAAATTTAATAGTTTTACATAATAATGTATTCAAAAGATAGTCGGTAATCTGATATTTTACAATATTTCATCTACGCAGTTTGAATAGTATGTATTTCTCTCCCTCAGTGGAGGTTGTAGTATGAATTAGTTGTTGAAATAAAACGCTGTTTTAGTTAACCATTAGATCATATTTTAATAATTGTGTTATATATAATGGAGATGTTATGATTACGTACGTTTCTGCCGTACACATTCATGGTTAGACATTTGTATGATATAAGGCTGATTTATTTTCAATCTTAATTTTAAGAACTTAAACAGCTGATATAGTTTACCGTCCAGAATTTGTCACGTCATTGCACCTATCAAGCGGTTTATGTCCTATCTATAAACGATTTGACAGCCATGTTTTGAGAATTCACTATGACTGAAATGCACCCATTGTGTATGATGTTGATATTGTAAACCCGTTGCGACAGGCTGTTCATATAAATTTTTGTTACAAACTAAAACTATTTAAGTGTTAAATAAGAAGCATGCATACATGTCTGTCCATCCATCCAGCGTACTACAATGTCTTATGGTGTTACATAACTTGCATCAACTCTTACATATACTCTTAGAAAAACAGTTAAGAGTGAGTTACGATCAATATTTTTCATCCGTGGGGTGGTGGGGTTGGGGCGCACAGATCTTTAAAAAGAGCACATGCCTTTCGAAATATTTATGGTCTGGATATGTAAAATTCCAAACAAACATGTATTAGTTTTGCCGACACACTGTTGTTACAGATGTGATCGTTATTAGTTATTATAGGACTGAAATGCTATTAGATTTTAAATGTTACACACGGGTGATTGTTTAGTTTTCTTTTCATTAGTGAATACAACTCCCAGTTCTCTGTTATTAAATGTTATAATTTTTACAAAAATGAGACATAATTTGTGTCTGTATTTGTATGTTACGTTACCATTAATATTTCATTAAATTAATAATAAGATCGTGGTTTTTATATCCGTGAGATTTAAATTTAACAAATAAAATATTTTCTAATAGATATATTCTAATACACGCATGGTCCCATATGCATTCTACATTTCGATCAACAGTGTAGCATGAACTAGCAAACTTTTATAATACACTAACAGTGGTTTAATAATCGCTTTTAACATATTTTAAAAGGTCGTAACTGCCAGATACAATTTTGAAGAACATCTTCCTTCCCGATTATTAATAACATAAGCTCATAAGTGCAATTGGTCAGATTGCAAAGTCAAACTTTTTTTTTTAAAAATAACAAATACTTTATTTTATGAGAAAGCAAACTACAGCTGATGTCATATGAGATTGTTCAGAGAATTCACACAGTTGATACCGTCAGTCCGTTTTTTTTCACTTTCCCGAAAACTATGATTTTTCACTTACGACGTTATAATTCTAAACCATCGATATATGAATTTGTATCCTAAATTGAATTTTTATTTTTTGCTTAGCAGTGAAATAGTGGATTTTAGCAAAGAAATAAAAGTGGTATTTCATACGTGTGAAATATAGAGTTTTATTTTTTCACTGCCGTTTTTCAAAAACTATTTTTTTCCGAAAGTTGCTATAAAGGTTATATCATTGGATTGGAAATAACATAACTACAAAAATGAGTCGTAGATTATTGAAATCGGTTAAGTAGTTTAGAAGATATGGGGAATTAAAAACAGCAGTTTTATCATACTAAGCCAATGACATCGTCAATTTTTTATTTAGTTTTCTGCATACTGCAGTACACTTTGATTATAAAACATAAAATTAAAATAAAATTTGTTGTTTTGTCGTAAATAACAGATTTTATTTCATCTCGAAGTGATCAAACTTCAATATTTACACTCATGCTTCGCATTCGTGAAAATATAAAGTTTTCACATTTCTCGATCAGATAAAATCTGTTATTCACTCCAAAACAACATATTCAACGATACTGTACATGTCTGCTGATTTGAATTTCAATTTGCTTTTCGTGATCTATGTCTGGCCTTTTCCCCCCTGTGAGACGGTATTTAATGATCTGACAACAGCTATTCAGTTGTAATCAAAGATGGAAAATAAACGTCAACAGATGAGACTCTTTAATAATTTGAATCACGTATACAGTTAATATTTATCAATTTTCCTACACGTACTATGCACTCGTCCGCAATAATGGGACTGTTACTGTTGAATGTGGCGTGGTTAATTTTAATCATTTCTACCTTTCATGAGTTATTTGAAATTACATAAATATGCACATAGTAATATATTTTGTAATAGGATTACTGTGCTTCTTTTAGAATATATATAGTTTCCACAAGTTTGCATTATGTCACTCTATTAAAACTGCGCATTTATTGCATCTAATCTTGAAATTTTGAAGTAAACATGAAGTGACCTGATATAGGATTTCAGAAAGTAAAGTGTAAACAAGGAAAGTTTTTTTGTTTGTTTTGTTTGTATGGTGTTTTACGTCATTTTCAACACATGTAAGGTTATATATGACAGTAGATTGTTTTTGTGGTGGAGGCAGACCACCCACTTTACCTGGGTAGAACCAGTATTCTTGCATACCGGACAAGGATATCCGTCATTTTACCGGGGCTAGATATTTCCAACTCACCCTAGGGTCGAGATAGAATTCACGCGCGCCAACATCCGGAATGCAGGAAAACATGCAAAACGTTAGTAGCTGGCGGCGTCAACGCACAACATGTCTGTGTTATGCAAGAAAAAGAATCTATTATGGGTATTCGATTCAGATAGTGAATTCCAACCTTCGGTATAAGTGTTTTAATCGGAACCTCGGCAGTATGTAACTGATGTGTAACTTGCATGTAACTGATGTACCTGTAATTAATAATCACGTAGGCTTTAATTTTCACATATAATCATTGTAACAGTTGAAACTATGATTTTGAGGAAAACGGAGGATTAAATTAAGTTTACTCGTCATTTTGGGGCGTAACTGAATGTAACCGATGTGTAAATCGAATGTAACTGATGTACCTGTAATTAATAATCACGTAGGCTTTAAATTTTCACATGTAACCATTATTACCGTTGAAACTATAATTTTGAGGAAAACGGAGGATTAAATCAAGTTTACACATCATTTTGGGGCGTAACTGAATGTAACCGATGTGTAACTCGCATGTGACTGATGTAACTGTAATTAATAATCACGTAGGCTTAAAATTTACACATGTTACCATTGTAACCGTTGAAACTATGATGTTGAGGAAAACGGAGGATTAAATCAAGTTTACACATCATTTTGGGGCGTTACTGAATGTAACCTATGTGTAACTCGCATGTAACAGATGTACCTGTAATTTATAATCACGTAGGCTTTCTATTTTCATGTGTAACCACTGTAACCGTTGATAATATGATATCGAAAAAAAAAATTGTTTTTGAACCGCTTGATGAAGTAACTGAATGTAACCCAGGTGTAACTCACATGTAACTACCGTATCATGTATGAATACACACGTAGGCTTTAAATTTTCACATGTAACCACTGTAACCGTTGAAACTATGATGTTGAGGAAAACGGGGAATTAAATTAAGTTTACACATCCTTTTGGGACGTAACTGAATGTAACCAAGGTGTAACTCACATGTAACTATCGTACCTTGTATCAATGCCAACGTAGGCTTTATATTTTTACATGTAACTATCGTAACCGTTGAAACTATGATGATGAAGAAAAAGGAGGATTAAATTAATTGTACACATCATTTTGCGGCGTAACTGAATGTAACTGTTGTGTAACTAATATGTAACCAATGTACCTTGCATCAATAAAACACGTATGCTTTCAATTTTCACATGTAACCACTGTACCCTTTATAACTATGATTTTAAAGAAAAACTGAATAACACGAAGTTTGTATATCTCTTTGCGGCGTAACTGAATGTAACCGATGTGTAACTCGCATGTAACTGATGTACCTGTCATCAATACACACGTAGGCTTTATATTTTCACATGTAACCATTGTAACCGTTGTAACTATGATGTTGAGGAAAACGGAGGATTAAATTAAGTTTACACATCCTTTTGGGACGTAACTGAATGTAACCAAAGTGTAACTAACATGTAACTATCGTACCTTGTATCAATGCCCACGTAGGCTTTATATTTTCACATGTAACAATCGTAACCGTTGTAACTATGATGGTGAAGAAAAAGGAGGATTAAATTAATTGTACACATCATTTTGCGGCGTAACTGAATGTAACTGTTGTGTAACTAATATGTAACCAATGTACCTTGCATCAATAAAACACATATGCTTTCAATTTGCATATGTAACCACTGTACCCTTTATAACTATGATTTTAAAAAAACCCTGAATAAAACGAAGTTTGTATATCTCTTTACGGCGTAACTGAATGTAACCGATGTGTAACTCGCATGTAACTGATGTACCTGTCATCAATACACACGTAGGCTTTTAATTTTCACATGTAACCATTGTAACCGTTGAAACTATGATGTTGAGGAAAACGGAGGATTAAATTAAGTTTACACATCCTTTTGGGGCGTAACTGAATGTAACCGATGTGTAACTCGCATGTAACTGATGTACCTGTAACAAATAAACGCTTAGGCTTTCAATTTTCGTGTGTTACCATTGTAACCGTTGTTACTACGATTTCGAAGAAAAAGCAAAAGAAAAATGTTTTCATAACGCTTTACGACGTAACTGAATGTAACCACGGTGTAAATTACATGTAACTAACGTACCTTGTGTCAAAACAATATCACTAAAATGTAAGTAGCGTTTGTCTTTCCGATATAACCGATGTGTAACTTAACTGTAACTGAACTGTAACTGATGTAACCTTGCATCAATAAATACGCAAGTTTTTAACTATTAATTGTTACGAGTGTAACCACTGTTACTATGACTACAATGAGTCTGTGCTAGAAAGCAATTTAATAACACTTATCGTAAGTAACACAATCTGTTATATTTAAATATATTTGAAGTATACCAGCAGAACGTACCTGCTGTAACTGATGCACAGGAAGGTTACAAAGTGGACTTTTCTTATTTTTTGCGCCAGTTTTGTGCCCTATCTCATATATGTCGGTGAAGTACATGAAGAATGTCCGCAAATGAGTGCAGTATCAATAACTGTCATGCTATGCACACGTCACATTACAAGTCACATTATTATGTCAAGGACCAATCGCAAGGCAACACATCATACTGAATCTGAGATTCTGAGTTAAAATGAGATCTGAGTTAAAATACCCAATCTTAAACAAATTGGCAGATTACTTTCTTTTTTTTTTTTGATATTGTGACTAATACTTATTTGGCATATTTGTTATATTCTTTCAGGTTTGGGAGAATTTTCTTTTTTTTTTTATTTCCTTAAAAAATATTTAGAGAATAACAATTGGGAAAATTTTCCCAATAACAATTTGGGAGAATTTTCCCATTTTATTTTGGGAAAGTTTTTATTTCATTTCACACTGTAATAGAAGATGTTTCCAGGCTTTGAAATGTTGTTTAAGCTATTACGAAATAACTCATTTAGTTGAAAGCGCCCTAGCTCATTCGGAATTACTTGCTGTTTTTGCCAAAAATCGGCGTGGCAAAAAAAAACGGCGGCTGTTTCATAATAATTGTGTTTGTTTGGTCGAAATACACATATACTTAACAGTTATGCATCCTTGAACAGAATAAAATAAAACCTAAGGTTATCATACTGTTTTTTAAAACCACATATCACATTATAAAGAACCACAGATTCTCACGGTTTTAATACGTTTTGCATAGATAAAATCATAGATAAAATCTGATTTATGTTATAGAATTGTCATATATTCATCAAGATAAGAATGATGTATAGCATATCTATGACAGTCACGTTTACAAATTCTAAAATATCATGATATATCAAATATCACCTTTATTCGTTTTTCAAGATCTTATACTCGAGTTGAGGACTTTAATATTCGTAGTCTTTGTATAACTAAAAAGATACTCAATCAGGGATACCGATACCATAAACGATGTAAAACATTTGCAAAATTTTATTATCGTAACCCTGATCTTCTTTCCAAATATAAAAGTAATTTAAAGACTCTTCTGCGACAAGGACTATCGCAACCTGACTTCTATGGTAATGTGATTGATAAACTTCGTAAGATTCTTGGTCATGATCACTTTCATACTATCTTTGTTAAACTTGTTAAAAAGTTTATCAAAAGAGGTTATGACCCTATCATTTTGCAACGTACTGCATGCTTGGTGGTGGACCCTTTTACAGTTCGCCATTATACTTTCCTCTTTAAATGTACGATGACCGGACAGGCTGTAGCCCCTTTGATGACGCCTACCTAAAGCCCAACGGGACGGTGGCGTTTGATGTTTGTCTATGATCTTTCTTGTCGTGTCCTTAATGGTTTATTCTATTGTTGCTCAGGCTTCTGCCAAGTCATTGAGTACCTTCATTGTGGCTTTCTAGGCTATTGCTTGTTTGTATTATATTTACACGAGCATATTGTGTTTTACTTATATTGCCTATTGATGCTGCCTTGTTGGTTAGAGATTAGATTATGGCTGGGATTTCTTTATTTACACTGTCCTGTTTTAATGGGATGACGGTAGGGTAAGTGTGAGGTTTGGTTCACCCTAGAACCTGTTTAAACCCCCGGTGGCCTTCTTTGCCACTTATTATGTTCTGAGGTTGTTTAATATAGCTGTAATTGCTGGTTTTTAATTCAATAAACAACGACATGTACATTTACTAATCTATTTAGGTACGGACTAAACTATACACGAATACATATATAGTACGAATACATTTGTACATAAAAGTCATTGTCGTCAATACATAACATATACCCTTCCACTTATTTAACTTTTACTAAAAGTTTTAAACTGTTTAATATTTAAAGATTATCAAATTACAATAATTATGTGTACAGAATTATCTTAATAATAAAAGCTCAAGGTTTCAAAATATCAAATTCTTTAATGTTTACACACAAGTTTCACTAAATTGGTTTCATGTTTAAACTGTCAATATATATAATATTTTGAAATCAATATTAAAACGTTTGATTATGTCTTGTAATATAATAACTAGTAATATTCAAAGTTCTCATTCTTTTTATCAAACTATTTTGTTCTGGTATAATGTTTGTATATAGTGTTTCTTTTTTACAACAACTATTAACATACTGACTAGAATATCTACATTTTGAAGAATGATTACTCGGGATTATTATGCCCGTAAGTTAACACAGTAATCATTCGAACCGTTTAGGTTTTCGATGTTCCCTCGCCGGATAACGGCGCTCGGTTGGCGCAATGTTCTTAGGCGCTGCCGGCTCTGTAGCGATTGCTGGTGTAGCGATCGGTTCTTGAATTACTGGATCAGGTAAGTTTACCGATGGTGTTGGTTCGTAATTCTGATTTTCTTGATGTTCAAATATCTGGTCCACATGACGCTTCCATGCGACTCCTGGCGCGATTTCCACTTTGTACGAAACAGGGCCAGTTATCGCACTTATGGTTCCTTTTTTCCATTTCTCATGGTTTGATCCTGCGCGGTAGTCGCGTATCATAACATTTTGACCTATTTCACATTGTCTGTCTCTTGTGGAGCGAACCATTTTCTCTTGAGATTTCTCGACAGTTTGATTGAGGTTTGGTTTAACTTTTGTCGAGTTTGGTCGTTAGTTTTCTTCCCATGAGTAGTACTGAGGGACATTCTTTTGTTGTAGAATGCTGCGCGTTCCTGTATTGGATCAGGAATCTTGATAATTTTGTCTGAACTGTTCCACTATCTGATTTAGACGATTTCAATGCCTGTTTCATGGTTTGCACAAAACGCTCCGCCAAACCATTCGTACGCGGGTGATAGGGTGCACTTCTTAACCCTTTTATACCGTTACGTCGCAGAAATTCCTGAAACTCCTCCGAAGCGAATTGTGGTCCGTTGTCGCTGACAATTGTCTCACAAAGTCCATAATCCGCGAAAATACCTCGTAGCACCTCGATTGTGTGAGTTGTCGTGGTCCGTTTCATGATTTTTACGATTGGCCATTTTGAGTAGGCATCCACTACGACTAAATACATGTACCCCAGGAACGGTCCAGCGAAATCTACATGTAAACGACTCCAAGGTTTCTTTGGAAATTCCCACGGGTGTATTGGTGCTTCAGGTGGATGTTTCTTGTTTTCGTTACAGCCAGTGCAGGATTTAACTGTGTTTTCAATGTCCATATCCACGTTTGGCCACCAAACATAGCACCTTGCCATGGCCTTCATTTTTACAAGTCCGATATGACCTTCATGTATTTCACCCATGATCGATGAACGATATTTTGCAGGGATCACGACGCGATTTCCCCACATGATACATCCTTGGTACAATGAAAGTTCATTTCGGCGGTTTAGATAAGGTTTCAAGTCATCATCATTGAAGTTTGATCCCTTTTGGACCATCTCGTATAAGCGGCTGAGTATAAAGTCCTTCCTTGTCTCGCGCGCAATTTGCTCGGCTGTTACCGGTAAGTTTTCAAACTGACTACTGAAGAACAAGTCAGTAGAATCTATGGCGTTGTCAGCTGTTTCAAGTGGCAATCTTGACAGACTGTCACAATTTCCGTGTGCTTTAGTGTTCTTATACTTAATGTCATAAGTGTAACCAGCCAAGAACAGTGCATAGCGTTGAAGTCTCGCGGCTGTTGTTGCATTTATGCCTTTTTGAGGACTGAAAATTGACAACAGTGGTTTATGATCTGTTATGAGAGTGAATGATCGCCCGAACAAGTACGAATTAAATTTCTTCACTCCCCACACGAGCCCAAGAGCTTCTTTATCGATTTGACTGTAGTTCTTTTCGGCTTTGTTAAGGCTTCTTGAGGCGAAAGCTATAGGTCTTTCTGCGTCCGGTGTTACATGACTCAACACCGCACCTAATCCGTATGAACTCGCGTCACATGCAAGCGTAAGTGGTAATTCTGGATTGTAGCTCATCAGCACAGTTGGCGATACAATCATGTCCTTTACCGTCTCTACTGCTTCCTCACAATCAGCTGTCCAATTCCACTTGACATCCTTGTGGAGTAGATGATGTAGTGGACTGAGGATTGTTGACAGATTAGGCAGAAATTTGGCATAATACTGTACCAATCCAAGGAATGATCTTAGTTCTTTGACTGAGGTGATCTTTGGCGCATTTTTGATAGCTTCGATCTTCTCCTGTGTTTTGTGGAGGCCATCCTCATCTATTTCATGTCCACAGAAGACAATTTTCTTTTGGAAGAAGCAACATTTCTCGACATTGACGCGGAGTCCACTTTTTTTGTAACCTCTCTAGGACTGATTCAAGGATTTTCAAGTGGTCATTGTCATCTTTGCCCGTGATGATCATATCATCAAGTATGACTTGCACTCCTGGAATATCGCTAATAATCTGTTCAATTGTACGCTGGAATATAGCTGGCGCGGATGCGACCCCGAACACTAATCGGTTGTACCTAAACAGCCCTTTATGTGTGCTGATCGTAAGCATTTGTTTGCTCTCTTCCTCCATTTCAATTTGCAGATAGGCGTTTTTCAAGTCAATTTTTGAAAAAGTCTTACCGTTTGCAAGAGAGGCAAATATATCCTCGATTCTCGGTAGAGGATAATGGTCAACGATTAAGTTTGGATTGATGGTCACCTTAAAGTCGCCGCATAATCTTATATCTCCATTACTTTTGGGTACCGGTACAATTGGTGTGACCCAATCACTATGCTCAACCTTCTCCAGGACTCCATTACTTACTAATTTATCAAGTTCTTTTCCAATTTTGGGCTTTAGCGCGTATCGAACTGGTCGTGCCTTTACAAATTTTGGATTTGAGTTTTCCTTCAAAACTAATCTGGCTTTAGGCCCTTTAACTTTTCCAAGCTCCTCATTAAACACCTCTTTGTACTTGATTTTAAGGTCTTCAACTCTGGCTGTCGGATCTACCTCTAATGCCTTGATAGCAGCCCAATCCAATTTTAGAGCGTGGAGCAATTCTCGTCCGAAAAGTGGTCGACAGTTTCCATTTTTCACCACATATAAGTTGAGAAAACAGCTCTGTTCTGACAATTCCACCTTGCATTTAAGAAGACCCAATGGCTTAATTGTTTCACCAGAGTAAGTTTTTAATGTTAAGTTGGTGTCGTGAAGTTTGAATTTAGGCCAGAGTCGCTTCGCGTCTTCGTTCGATATAACAGATACCCCTGCTCCAGTATCGAGTTCCATTTTTAACTCTTTTCCGTTAACTACCGGAGAAACCCAAATGATACGCCTATCATTTGTATCGCGTAAGCTAAATAGGCATTCGTCCTCATCATCCAACTGGTGTAGCCGATCCTTCTTTGGTGCTGGACATGCTGGAGCGATGTGACCTACTTAAGCGCAGTTATAACATTTACTGTCCTTGAACTTGCAGTCCTGATGTGCATGATTTGTTCTGTTGCACCTAAAACAGGGCTTTTTAGTTTCATTTTTAGGGTTTTTTCCTTTAGCTGGCTTAGCTTTTTGTGTCTTTTTCTTCCGGTCTCCAATTTTGTGAACCGTACTTGGCGTTTCCTTTCCTTGTAGTTCGCGCACGTCTTTAAGTGCCGACTCAATAGCTATAGCCATGTCAACCGCCTTTACATACGTCAAGTCGCGTTCAGATAATAGACGTTTCTGGATTGTCTCATTCTTTAGACCACAGACGAAACTATCGCGAAGCGAGTCATTAAGCGTTGCTCCAAAATTGCAATACTCAGAAAGTTTACGTAGACTTACATTGAAGTCCTTCACCGACTCTTCTGTGCGTTGATCACGCTTGTGAAATCTGAACCGCTCGGCTATGATGAGGGGTTTAGGGTTGTAATGTTTCATAAGCAACTCACAAATGTCCTTATAGGATTTAGTGGCTGGAATATCTGGAGATGTTAGGTCTCTTAATATTTGATAAGATTTGCCACCAATCAATGACAAAAGTGCTGGTACTCTTTTATCATCTTTAACTTCATTAGCTAGAAAGTATTGATCAAGTCTCTCATTGTAACTTGTCCACGATTCTATACCATCGTCAGAAACATCAATCTTTCCAATGGCCACCGCCATTTTATACCAAAACGTTTGTGGTACGTTTTCACAACGGGCGGGATTTATTTTCCTCGACACCGGTTTCGGTAATTTGTTTTCGGCTTAATTCCGTAAATACGATGAGTCCGTTACCGAAGCTGGATTCGTTTGATGTGTAAATTCATCAATATTCCTCGTCGCCAATATTATGTTCTGAGGATGTTTAATATAGCTGTAATTGCTGGTTTATAATTCAATAAACAACGACATGTACATTTACTAATCTATTTAGGTACGGACTAAACTATTGATGTACGAGTGAATACCCGCGCTATAGACCAACGCACAATAATATCTAGATAACGGTCTACTTACCTAGAATGCTCCCAGCTCCCCTGAACCACTTGTAGACGTGATGTACAGAGACGATCAGACGTAGTGTTGTTGGTTCGGTGGTTGGAGTTGAAGAGAGAGAGTCTTGTCCTGATTCGTCGGAGCTCACCCGGATTGGAATCACGTGCCTTATTGCTGGCAGACTATTGGCTGACCCTTGCCTAGACGAAGGTCAATCCTCTGACGTCACCAGAGTGAGGCCTCCGACAGGGACGCAGGTACAACACTCTACCCCATCTTTGAGGAGATATCAACATACCTAAGCTTATTGATAATAACTATTAAACTGTATTAAACTGCATAGAAATTGATGAGTTAAGAAAATGGTCCTTTCTTTTAGTGCAATAATTTTGCCAATATCGTTCAAGAGTCTTAATGTTCAAAGGACCGGCATTTAGAGCAAAAGTAATGTCCTGATTGTACAATCTTAGAAATCTATACTTGAGATATACTTAAAACACTATTATGGTAATGATTACACTGGAAAGTTTACTGTTTGACTATCAAAACAATATAAAGTGGACATAACAATAACAAATAACATTTTAACAATTCCACTATAGAAAACGTTGTGGCTACACCTACATGGTACAACCAATAACACATAACATTTTAACAATTCCACTATAGAAAACGTTGTGGCTACACCTACATGGTACAACCAATAACACATAACATTTTAACAATTCAAACATAAAAAGACAGTGTGACTACACCTAAATGATACATATTCTCACCCCTTATGCAAATGGCATATTATTGAGATAGAGCATACATCAAGTTTGTTCATAGCGGAAAGAACATACCAGCTACAATCCTCCATGAAATGAAATATGTTATTTCCATACAGCACGCTAGTATAGTAATTGTTGTTCACAGAAGAAAGAACATACCAGCTACAATCCTCTATGAAATTTATTTACCCATAGAATACCTGTATAGCATTGTTGGTTTACTTTGTATACTTCACCCCCCTCTTAATGAAACCCTTTACCCCTATTATTGAGAATATATATTCTTTAGTAACAACTTACATAAGTACATAAGGGAACACATTACTACTAATTAATAATCACAGCACATCAATTCACAAAAATGGAATAATTTATGACATTGTGCGGATACAAAGGAATAACAAAACATGGGGAAGATACAGAGCAATAGGATAGCCTCAGCATGCATAGATTGTCGGCAATAGGTCTACAACAATAGAAAAGATTTCCATGCCAGATTGAAAACTGAAAAGCTCGGTAAGCTAGAAAGGCTATGTTGGCTACATGGCTAAGCTACACAGCTATAAGTTACCCAGAGAGCACCAATACATTTTAACATATATCCATATTTATGCATTAAAAATAGTATATTTGGTACATAATATTATTAGATATTCGTATATCTACACATCACTAATAGTTATTCTATTTACAGTTTCAGTATTGTGGTACAATGCTTTTGTGTATAGTGCATACATGTGGGGGGAAGTAAGACAACAGAATACAAGGTTTAGTACAATTTACAAAGGTCATTATATTGGAGTATTGGTGGACTCTGGATAAGTTGTTTTAACACCATGAAAAAACAGCGAAACTTACATACTTTTGGAATCCAGTACCTGTATGGATGAAAATTAGTATTATTACTTGGATCTATTAATTTATTTATAATTTTGCTTCCCGTCAATGTGCAAAAACCATACAAATATGTTTTACGCAGAATTGACAACATACAAGCTCTTCAATTTCTCGTATAACCCAATGATCCCTAAATAGGCCGAAATGTGTAAATAACACGCAACACTCAATCAAGGAGTAACAACGTACAAGCTAATCACTTTCAAGAATGAGCGTTCCCATTTTCCCCCTTTCTGTGTTGTATTATTTATGGGCCACATGTCCGATTCAGTGACAAGATTGACTGCTTGCAGAAAACTGTTTTTTAAGTTTCGTCTAATATTAGAATAGTTGTTGGCTGTTAGTAACGAAGTTTCGTTGAAGAAGCCTTACCAGTTGAGACCATATAGTTTGGCGGCATTTCTGTTACAGACCCCAAGTACTTGTGATACTTGGCAGCCAAGTTTCTGCGACACCTTACCTGCAACAAGGTGAACATTCCATGGACCGTTTACACCTGTAATACCGTCCATGGGCAGATAAGGTGCATCAGTCTCCAGAACTAAACGTTTGGGACTGTCCAACAATAGCAGCATTTGTACAGTGCTATCGCTGTCTAATGAGGCTCTAGCTATACCGAAATAGCAGTTTGGTAGCACAGTGCTCCACTGCTGGTACTCCTCAACAGTACCTACATAACAATGACGATGAATTGTGGAGTTCGTCATCTCCAACTCTTGTAAGAGTGCCAACACTTCTGCAGCAGCCCTCCCAGTGTTATTGTCCCGGACATGTAGGACAACAGTTTTGGCCAGTCTCTTTGCCAACAAGAGAGCTTGCCGTAGGAAAGATCTCTGAGCCTCAATTTTGTTTTGTTTGCACTCCTGCCTATTGTGGGCAGCCCTGCAGCGACAAGTTGTCGTAAAATCGAGGCCCACTTCCCCAATCCCTACGGCTTGCGGAAAACGCTGAACTACGGCCTCCAGCCTGGTGATCTGACTGCTGACAGTCTTTCGAAGAACCATATGCGGATGAACACCCAAGGTAAATCGTAACCTTGGATTGTCACGCATATGCTTCTCGATGAGGCTCCACTTGTTTGGGTAAACATAGTTTGCAATAGCATATCGCAAATTGACAGGTGGGGCCACCGAACTTTCCAGCTCTCGAAATGATTGGGTAGAACGGCAGGAGAGCTCATCCATGTGAAAATGGGAGTCAATAGATGCCATTTTCAACGTGGGATGACCAGGTGGTGCGCTGAAACCCTCAAACGTGCTGTAACGAATAAATTCCCGTACAGTAGCGGTAAGTTGTCCTGGCAATTTAGAGAAAAGCCGATTTAAAATGGCATAATGGAGGATTATGCTTATGCGAACCGGCGGAATGGTGCCGTACAGCACATCTGATAGGGATTCCAACCCAGCCCTCCTGTCGTACTCTCTGAGAAAGAAGCATTCTTTCTCCGAGAACGAAAGGGATGGAGGATAGAGTGTATTATCCACAACAAACACAAGGAGGTCTGCCAGAGACCCAAGGGCTAGGTGCTGAATGAGAAAATACAACAACCCATTGACAGCGAGCGCCCAAGCCTCAAGAAGAGAGTCTCCTTCGACACCCCCGTGATTGTTGTGAAATTTCCTTAGCTGTTGCATACAGCCTTCGGCGCGGTGGCAATCCATGCATGCGGATGCGGGACACACATACCAAGGTGCATGTGTCCTCAGTACATGCTGTTTAATATGATTGGAAGAGATCCCACACACTTCACATTCTTCCGAAAACTTCGATCTCTTGACAGGTCTGCTCATTGTTGCCTACAATTAAAAAACAAGTCCATTTTGAGGACCTGTACTGGCAATTGATTTATAATTATTATTTTTTAAAGAGCAGAACAATTTTTAGAATTATTCTAATACCATCATGACATGCAACAATACCTCTGTTAATCTCAACAACACACAGGCTATTCAAGACCAACAGACGTCCAATTACTGTCATGGATTATGTTACAACTCCTGTTAGTTTCAACAACGCACAGGCTAAATGAAACGACCAGGGGTTTTTCTAGTGCCAAAAATATAAAAGAGTCACGTTGTTAGTCTCAACAACTCACAGGCTAAATGAGACCAACAAAGTTATTGCAGATTATGTGGATGTATATTTTTAAAAAGCATTATCAATCTGCACAAACTATCCATCGCCGCCCTGCAGAACTGGACAAGCTACACAGGACGTGCACTGGACAGCAAGAACAAATGTATAATACTGCAAATTTCTGCCACGAATCCCACGACCCAGTTTGAACAACATACAAGCTAATGCAAACTGAAATCATGAAACTCAGACAAACAAATGCAAATATCTGACCCAGCATGAATGACGTGTTCACACGAGGCCAGACTACATGTAATGGTTCGAAACAACACTGCATTACAGCAAAACATACAAGCTAACTGCAGCTACAGTGTCAATCAAAACAACATTAATGAACAGATGTTCACATGATAGCAACCGCGAACACGGTGATCCGGACAAAACATACAAGCTAATCCGGGCACCCTGATCACGACCATAACATGTGGACTACATTAGCCATGTAGTACGGCCGCAACATATTTAACAAAACATACAAGCTAATCAAACAGTTGCGACTGTACCACCAGCTGATCCCCCCTGAATATACCCATATGCAGTAATATGGGTTGCATGAACAAAACATACAAGCTAATTCAATGCACCCCACGGACATATAATTAATAATCATGGACATATAATTAAAAATTTAATCAAGAAATCGGGCGGGGCGACGAACTGCCCTGCCCCTACTTGTCATTTCGACAGCGGGGGCAGGGTCGGTTAGCTCAGGTTCGCCCTCAGGGTCGTATAATTCAACAACGGAAGGGTCGGAACCACCATCATCTAATTCCTCTTCCCCCCACATGTATGGTAGAGTGACGTCTGGATCATCACCTAACATGAAGGGCAATGTTGCATCGGCATCGAATTGTGTTGATGGTTGGGATACGGGGGTCTCTTGTTCGTCATCATCCCCCTCATTTGTTAAGGGCAAAGACTCAAGAAGGCTATGCCTTTGTCTTTGCAGCCATAATGGGAGGTCAGAGTCCTTACAAGGTTTTAGCCTGTCATGGTGGACTAATGCTGTTTTAGTCTTACTGGCAACGTTGTACAAGGGGTGACGAGCACGTACAATCAGGAATGGCCCTTTCCATGGGGGTCTCAGCTTTTTACTCAATCCAATTTTTATGGAGGAGTCTACCATATAAACTACATCACCAACTTCATACATATTCTGTTTAAGCCTGACGTCATAGTCGCGTTTCTGACGCAATTGAGTTTCACTCAATCTTTCTCGTGCTATACGGTGCACCTGATCGAAGTTTGAAATGAGATTGCTGACCCAGCCACTGGGATCATGGGGAGTCTCTTTTATTTGACCCAATATGAGATCAATGGGTTGCATTGTCTCTCTCCCCAGCATTAACATGTTTGCTGAAAACCCCGTAGCTCTGTTTTTCATAGAATGCAGAGCCATTCCAATTAATGGCAGATGCTCGTCCCAATCCTGCAATCCACGGCCAATGTAACTCCTTATCATTTGTAAAATAGTTCTGTTGAAGACTTCACACTGACCATTTCCCGATGGGTGGTAGGGAGTTGTTCGAGTTTTAGTAATTTCCAGAACTTTACAAAAAGCCTGAAATAAATTACTTTCGAAATTTCTTCCCTGGTCAGTGTGAACCTCTAGTGGACAGCCAAATGTAACAATAAATCGCTGCAAGAATGCTTTTGCAGTAAGTTCTGCATTTTGTTCTGGCAGTGCAGTAAGTTCGACCCATTTACTGAACTGGTCCACCATGACAAGTATATATCTATTTCCGGACCTACTTTTGTGAAAAGGTCCGATAATATCCAAATGTACTCTTTCCATTGGATAGCCGGCATGATATGAACACAAGGCTCCCCTTGCCGTTCGATAATTTTTATTTTTGTTACATACCGAGCAATTTTTAATATATAAAATGCTATCTCTGGTCATTCCATACCAGTGAAAACGGCCTTTTAACCGTTCTAGTGTTTTGACCTCCCCCAAATGGCCAGATTCTTTGGTATCATGACAAAAGAATAATATTTTCTTTTGCAGTTCTTTGGGGACCACTAGACAGTTAGATACTGACTCGTCAGCACCTTCCCAAGAGTAGTATAGTACTCCGTGATTGTAATTCAGTTGAGATTTGGTTAACCATAATGATCTAGTTGCAGGACTACTGAGTTTCAGTTCCTTCATAGAAGGTTCGTACTTGTGTTCTAACCATTGCATAACTAATCCAAGGTCAGGGTCATTTAATTGGGTATCCCTAAGTTGAACAGATGAGAGACTATCGACCCAATTTGGGTTTGCTTCCGGTGTGGGAGTTGCATCCTGCAGAGATCGTACTGCAAGGGGCACTACGTCATCGACATCATCGTTAAACCTCGCCCACTGTGTGTGTGCACGTTTGCAATATGCACAGGGGTAACATGGGAGACTTTCTATGTCTTTTCCTGCGTCATAACAATCGCAGGCGGGCAAGTCATCGCTTCTGCGGCTAAGTGCATCGGCATTTACATGGTCGCTCCCTTTGCGATGAATTATCTTAAAGTTGTATAAAGACAATTCTTCTAACCAACGCGCTAACTGCCCTTCTATGTGTTTAAACCGGGTAAGCCACACTAAACTGTTGTGGTCGGTACGTATAAGAAAAAACCGGCCTAATAAATAGTGTCGAAATTGCCGACAAAATTTGACTACGGCTAACAACTCTTTGCGGGTAGTGCAGTAATTTCGGTGTTGTTTCATTAACACGTGACTGGCGTAGCAAATAGGCTTGACCACGCCGTCTTGTACTTGTGACAATTCAGCACCTATCTGATATCCGCTAGCGTCTGTGTCTAGAATAAATAGACCATCAGGTGACGGGTGTGATAGGAGTGGGGCTGAAGTAGCAAGTGTTTTCAAAGTTTCAAAAGATTTCTGATGGTTTTCATTCCAATAGAATTGTTTAGCATGGGCCAATTCATATAGAACCGCCGAAACTTGCGCAAAGTTTTGAATGTGGTTTCTGTGGTAATTCATATAGCCCAGAAATGAGAGCGTTTGTTTCGCATTCTTTGGGACAGGCCAGTTTATTACTGCACTTATTTTGTCAGGCGCACTTGAAATTCCGGCTTCGCTAACCAGTTTTCCCAGAAACTCTACTTCCTTTTTGAAGAACTGACATTTCTTAGCTTTAAGTTTCAAATTGTGGTCGCGAAAACGCATGAATACTTTCCGTAGTGTCACTAGCATTCCGTCAAAATCAACTCCCAGAAGAATTAAATCGTCCAGGTACACAATTAGTTCTTCCCACGTGAGACCTCGCATAACTAGCTGCATTGCACGCTGAAAGGTAGCAGGTGCGTTACATAATCCCATGGCCATGCGAGTCCACTGATAACTACCAAATCGTGTACCGAAAGACGTTAAACGTTTAGAATTAGCTTCCAAGGGGATCTGGTAATAACCACTACAAAGATCCAAAACACAGAACAACTGTTTGCCATATAACGAGTCTAAACAGTCATCTATGAGTGGCAGATTGTAGTGATCTTTCACGGTCCTGCTATTTAGGGCACGGTAGTCAATGCAGTACCGTAAATCCCCGGACTTTTTCCGGACCAGCACAGGGGCGGATGACCATTCGGAGGCTGAGGGTTCAAGAACACCTTGTTGGAGCAATTTATTTAAATACTCTTGTTCTTGTGCTTGAAACATTAATGGTGTTCTTCTGAATTTTTCCTTCACCGGGGTGGCATCTGACACTTCAATTTTGTGCTCCACTCCTGCCAAACACCCGAGATCCATATCATTCTTGGAAAACACAGACTGAAACTCCATTAATAGATTTTTAAATCTTAAGCTCTTATCCTCCGAAAGGCTCGTGATTGCCCGTCCATACATTTCCGTTAGATGCTCCGGCAATTCATGTTTGTCGGATACTGGTTGGGTAACCACCTTGCCAACAGGAATGATAGCCGGGTCATCCACGTCCACCCGGAATGCCGATTCTGCGCATCCTATCACCCTATCCTTCTTGAAAGCTATATAATTGTTTGTGTCATTAATCACTCTCAATGTCAGGGATGATCCATTGCCATATAAAGTGGAGATCAGTGCATTTTTGAAAGGTTTTGCTTCAATTATGAAGCTACCGTCAATAGGTGATTCCAGGGCCACGTTAACATAACCAACAGTATTGGGTGGCAACACTGTTTTCTTCTTTATTATAACCCTGGAGACTTGTATTCTAGGTCCAAGTTTGATCCTAGCTGGAATCACCTCATTGCCAATTGTTATTGTGTTATCAGCTAAATCTATGATACTGCCTGCTGGCTTTAGAAAATCTAAACCCAGGATGCAAATATCGTCAATTGGTGCTATACATACTGTATGCAAGAATGTTTGTGTGCCAATGGTGAGTGGTACATTTGGCACAAAATATCCCTCTACGATATCGGATCCAATGCCTTTAAGTCGACATTTAGGCCTATCCTTTTGTGACCCATATATTTTTTCAAACAACTGTTTTTGAAAAAGTGTTGCCATAGCACCACTATCAACAACTGCGGAAACTATATTACCGTCAATTGCCAGGTCTATAGTTATAGTCATTGTGCTAGCTTTATTGATGGTTAGCTCCAACACTTCAGTGTTACGACCCCTTGGGTTACGGACTAGATGGGGGTCGTTTTCCTGCCTAGTCCACGATCGTTTAAATCAGGTTGAGCCCCTGGAGATTGGCTCCTAATACTGGGACTTCGAGATAAGCCCAACCTGTCATTGTATGGACTAGGTGGTCTATCCCGATAGCCAGTAGGAGGGTACCGATTCTCCTGTACCATATCGCCTTTGTAGCGGTCATTTATATTGGGTGTATTTCTACCCGGGGACCTTGATCTTTGCTGATCATAGCCCGTATTTGCGGTCTGACCAGGGTCTAGGTATCGACCGGGAGATCGGGGCCTATATTCATAGCCTTGAGGGGCCGGGCCTGGAGATACCATCTGACCAGGAGATCGGGGCCTATATTCATAGCCTTGAGGGGCCGGGCCTGGAGATACCATCGGTAGGGGTGGTGGTCGTGCCATTGGTGACTGACTACCCCAAGGTGCGTCATTGTACCTGGGTCTCCAATCAGGCAATTGTTGTCCTCGATAAGGAGATGGGCTCCTATATCGGTCTCTGTTTGGTTGCCCTTTGTACCCTGGGGACCAACCTCTTTGTGGGTATGCTGTCTTCCCAGAGGCACCAAGATAGGGGCTTGGACTCCGAGAGCGCATTTGATTCTCCCCAACCCCCAGCTTACCTCTGATTTCCGCCATAGATCGCTCTATTTTGGAAACCCGATCTTCTTCTTGGGTGGTAAATGCCCGTTCTTTAAATGCGACCTTGTTGCCGTGGACAGCTTTTAAATTAGCTACATAGCTCTTCACACGGCGACAAGCTTCTTGAATTGTTTGCGGGGCCTCATTCATTACAAAGGCCGCCGCCTCTTTATAGCGACAACCGCGTAAAAATGCTTCGGTCGCTAATTGTTCAGCTGTCTTCCTGTCAGCCCGTTTGTAACCATCGAGTGTTATACTTAACACTCGTTGAAGGAATTCCTCCAATGATTCCTCTTCGGTCTGTCTGATGAGGTGCAACCTTTGGCGAGCTGCCACAGGTTCATCCTTGATGTCGAACCTCAACTGGAGTTCTTTTTTTAACTTTTTATAGCTATCGTTGCGAGGGCAACGATTCGCATACTCCAGTGCTTTGTCCTTTAGCGAGTCTAATAACCTGTCTAAGCACTTTTGCTTAGACCATCGCCTTCTCTTAACTAGGCGGTCAAAACGTGCAATAAAACTTTGCCATGTCATTTTTCCAACCTCCCCTGAAAACAATTCCATTTTGGGTGGTGGCGGTGACCTACCCCTACTTGAGGAGCTTGAACTACTAGTACTAGAGTTACTAGTACTAGTGGAAGACTTATGTCTGTGTCTTCTCTTTTTGTCTTTGGTTTTCTTTCGACCCCGTGATTTGTCATCGGAACTGTCTGTGTCCGTGGAGGAAGGAGACGAGGACTGTCTACGTTTGTCTTTTTTCTTTGAATGCCGGTGGCTATGCGTCTGTTTAGTTGTTTTGTCTGTTTCCTTCTTTTCCCCTTTTTTATTAAAATCCCCCTTAATATCTAATTTGGAAACATTTTCTCGACCGTTCGACTTGGACCTATAATCAGACGCGGCGCGCGCGCTTCCGTTCGCGACGCGTTGCTTGTCGCGCGCATTGCGGTCCTCGTCCTTTGCGGAGAGGATTTGTGGTGGTTTGTCTGACTTTTGGTTAGAATAAATTCCATTAGCAGGCATTCTCGAACTCATGTCTGCAATGAATTGTTTCATGGTCGCATTGCCAGACTCTGTTTTTATTACAGTATTCTGTTTAGAGTCCTGTGTAAAGGAGGGTGGCGGACATTGAAAAAGTGATCCCATTGGATTTAGATCCTTATGTGCCTCCAATGATTCTGAAGTCGCCCATTGTGCGTGTTGAGTTACATTCTCAACTAAGCTAATATGCGACTCCATATCTTTAAAGAGGTTTTCAGTTTGAGACATGTGTTTATACTGCATGTCTTTCAATTGAGACATTTGATCCCTTGTCTGAACTATGTAGTTATTTTGTACCTCTTTTAAACATCTCAACTCTTCCCCATGACCCCGCTCATAGTGTTCAAATGTTTCAGAAAGCTGCATTATGTTTTCCTGAGTTTGCTTAACATGTGATTGATGTTCTTGTTCAAGCGACTGCACAGAAGAATATATTGTACCCACACTATTTGTGAGGTCTCGGCAACGGTCATTTTGAGCCTTCATATCTACTTGCATGCTCTTTTGTGTAGCAATAGATTCTTTTTTTAATTCGGACACGGTGTCTTTAAAACTAGACTGCAGTTGTTCAAAAACTTTGAACATGTCATGAAAGACCTCGTTCGTCTTTTGAATTTTTGTGTCTAACGAGGTGACTTTTGTTTTTACTGTAATTATTTCAGCCTCCGCTGAATGTAACCGATCCTGTATGTCGGCTGTTATGATCTCATCTTCCCTTGTCAAAGTATGGTGGGCAGATAGAGAATCACCAGGTGTCTTGAGACTCCCTGTTGATGAGCTGGTTCGACTCCCGGCTGGCGAGTGAACTGTGGCCTTAAAAGATGCCATATCTTAGGGCATGTCTATAGACATAAGGCCATCGTCTATATGTTGTTGCCATTCTTCAGGCGTTAGCCGAATGGCGGCGAGTTCATGTATAGACAATTCTCCTCGGTTGCCTCCGAGGACAGAATCTCTTAACTCAATGAGTTTTGAGGCAGTTGTCTTACCTATTTGTGGTAAAGACTTCAACTCCTCTGTTGTGCATGTATATATATTCATGGACATGATGGAAAATAATATTGAAATAATAATAGTATCTCAATATAGACTGAAATATTTCGTTGTTGAATTTTCAACAACAAAATAATTGACGAGTAACAATCGTCAATAACACCGTATAATTTAAATATTTATCCGGCAATTAATATTGTTTGCATCCACAATAATCCCTAATAATATTATTCCACAACATCTTGTGAAATAATAATAATTACAGAACGAACGACATTGCTATGAAATGTACACGTGTGCGTATTTTTTAAAAATGGCGCGTGACCCAGATAATTTTTATCTGAATAACGCCTCGACTTTCGCTAATACGCAGCGCCAAATGATGTACGAGTGAATACCCGCGCTATAGACCAACGCACAATAATATCTAGATAACGGTCTACTTACCTAGAATGCTCCCAGCTCCCCTGAACCACTTGTAGACGTGATGTACAGAGACGATCAGACGTAGTGTTGTTGGTTCGGTGGTTGGAGTTGAAGAGAGAGAGTCTTGTCCTGATTCGTCGGAGCTCACCCGGATTGGAATCACGTGCCTTATTGCTGGCAGACTATTGGCTGACCCTTGCCTAGACGAAGGTCAATCCTCTGACGTCACCAGAGTGAGGCCTCCGACAGGGACGCAGGTACAACACTATACACGAATACATATATAGTACGAATACATTTGTACATAAAAGTCATTGTCGTCAATACATAACACCACTGACCGTTCCAAGGCGGTAGCCCTATTGTCAACCCTTTTGTGTTTGTGATGTCGTTTTCATTTTGTTATTACTTTTGCCTTCTTGTTTGTCTGTTTGCATGTTTGTTTCTGTGTTTTGTGGTTGACTGTCCTCCTTGAATGCTACTTTCCCTGTCCGATCTTTTTATATTTCTTTAGTAGAGGACTATAAGCTGATGCTAAATGAAATACATGAGAGCTCTGTGCCTTGTGGTTTCAGGGAAGAAGATTTTTTACAGTTTCCTATATAAGTCAATGAAAAACATGCAAAATATCAATATAAAAAGTTGAACCTCCGTGACACGTCCATTTTTGATCCCGGAGATTTCATTTGAACAATCTTGATAGTCGAGCCATTGGCAATCATTTTAAAAGAAAAACTGTCGAAGTTTGTAAAGCGGTTCTTGAGAAGAATTGTTTCGACTATATATGGTAATAACGACCATCTTGGATGCGACCTAATTTTAACAAATCGGAAAAGCATTCATCTAAGGATCATCCAAACAATTTGGTCAAAATTGGCCAAGTGGTTTCTGAGGAGAAGTCGTTTGACGAAAACCTATCAACGACGACGACGGACGACGGAAGGACGAACGGACGACGGATGAAAGAGTGATCCCAACAGATCACCTTGAGCCTTCTATTTAGTTCTCCTATCCAAGATCTTTCTAAAAAATTATTTAGATTTCGAATTAAACAAGTAAAACTTTTTTTCCAAAGGCGAGCTTTATCACGGGAACAGCCAAGTCTATAAGTGACTTCTTTTCAAACAAAATATACAACGAAGTTTGTGATGTATACACATAGCCTATTGTGAGATGTTGTTAATCTACCGTGAAGCGCGTATTTCTAAAGAAGGTTTAACATTTCGAATATAATTAAACCACAATATATATTTCATATAAATTTAGAACTGCGATTCTTCGGATGGACTCGTGAAACGACTACAAATACGAATGTGTTATTTAACAAACAAAAAAAAGATTAATATATAAGTATATTTAAAACCGTTGGAATGTATATTCTTGGATTATATAGTTGTTTGTCATGCATTAATTCAATATATAGATTTAAAACAATATGAACTGAAATGTTTAACCAGGAACGTAATAATAGCTTCGTGTTCTGTTTACTGGAATTATGGATTACTTAAAGCGAGAACATCAGGCTTGGTCATTCTTTTGGAATTGTTCAAATACATTATCTCTATTTATTACATTTCTATGCGTGAAAGAACGGGATTTCTCAGTGCAAGAATATTCATAATCGCTAAATATTAATAACTAACTCAGAACACAATAATAACTAACGTTGCTAACTCAGAACGCAATAATAACTAACGTTGCGACGTTGAGTCGTGACGTCAATAAGTGTTGCTTACTTCGACGGCATCCGCCGATAACGTTCAATAAAGCGAAAATTTGTTTGTAAAAACTTAATTTAAAATGCAATAAATAGATTATTTAACTGCTGGGATCGATATTGGGTAATCTTTCACTTGATGGTAGAGGTGCTTTTTTCACTCACTCGCGCGCGTTCGTTCGTGAAAAGGACCACACGTCTATCACTTGTGAAGGATTCCACTATAATCGATCCCAGCAGTTAAATAATCTCTTTATTAAATTGATGAAATAAACAAAATGAGCTATAAACGACCAAAATAAATTGAACTGATTATATAAAACAAAATACCCAGAGATGATATTTCCTAACTATGGTTAAGCGCCATTGATAACTATTTTAAACTTGGCGGTAAAACAATCGTTGCGATCGTGCAAAGCGAGCTTCATGTGTAAATATCGCACATATCTTTAAAAAGAGCACATGCCTTTCGAATTATTGATGGTCGTAAGTGCAATTGCTCAGATTGCAAAGTCAAAATTAAATTATTTTTTTCAAATAACAAATACTTTTATATTATGAGAATGCAACTACAGCTTATGTCGTATGAGATTGTTCAGAGAATTCATATAGTTGATAATGTCAGTCAGATTTTTTTCACTTTCCCGAAAACTATGATTTTTCACTTACGACGTTATAGTTCTAGACCATCGAGTTGTTTGTACAGTATTATGTTTTGTAATATTATATTGCATTCATCTTTATTACTGGTAACTTCAAAGACATGACAAACAAATACGTAAAGACGCTCACTCAATCTTGTGTACATACATCCCAAAAAATAAAAATGTATCCAAAAAAAACCACATCTTTACGATAGAAGTTAAAACTGTGGGAGTTCGTTATTTGCCAGAATAACTAAAGGGAGATTACTAGTATTTCATTTTGTATATGAAAGTAACATCACGGACACAAATCCGTGGGACAGTGTATAAACTGGCAACTTTTCATGAAAAAATTACAGACGGCATTTGTTTTATTATATACATGTAAACTGAACACATTAATCGAGTAAACCTGAAACAAATTTTAACAAAGTACCTCCATCGGTGGACATGTGTACCTCCATCGCGGGACAACGAAACATCTATAGAGTTGACAAGTTCATTACCATACACAATTCTTAAACTGCACTGCTATTGTTATTTTATTTTATTTGAATTTGTAAATTTATAAATGCCTATATAAATCAAACAAAGAAACATACCTAATGTAAACTAGCTGATAACAGAAAATTGCCACGGACAGCTATCTCTCCTTGTTTTTAAAATGACCCAAATACACCAGATTCATAGTCTAACATATTGTTAATAATCTAGTTATGGCTGGTTTATATCTAGCCTTTTACTAGTTGGATCTAAAAAAAATCATAAGGCCATTAAACCAGCTCTATGTATGGGCAAAAGTTCGTGAAAGTTTGTAATAATGTACGTAGTGTAGTAAGGACAATATTATTTGATAGAGTGATCCATAAGGGACAACATTATTTGATGAGTGATCCAAAAGGGACAACATTATTTGATAGAGTGATCCATAAGGGACAACATTATGTGATAGAGTGATCCATAAGGGACAACATTATTTGATAGAGTGATCCATAAGGGACAGCATTATTTGATAGAGCGATCCATAAGGGACAACATTATTTGATAGAGTGATCCGTAAGGGACAACATTTTTTGATAGAGTGATCCATAAGGGACAGTATTATTGGATAGAGTGATCCATAAGGGACGAAATTATTTGATAGAATGATCCATAAGGGACAACATTATTTGATAGTGTGATCCATAAGGGACACCATTATTGGATAGAGTGATCCATAAGGGACAACATTATTAGATAGAGTGATCCATAAGGGACAACATTATTTGATAGAGTGATCCATAAGGGAGAAAATTATTTGATAGTGCGATCCATAAGGGACAACATTATTTGATAGAGTGATCCATAAGGGACAGTATTATTGGAAACAGTGATCCATAAGGGACGAAATTATTTGAAAGAATGATCCATAAGGGACAACATTTTTTGATAGTGTGATCCATAAGGGATACCATTATTGGATAGAGTGATCCATAAGGGACAACATTATTTGATAGAGTGATCCATAAGGGAGAACATTATTTGATAGTGCGATCCATAAGGGACAACATTATTTGATAGAGTGATCCATAAGGGACAGTATTATTGGATATAGTGATCCATAAGGGACGAAATTATTTGATAGAATGATCCATAAGGGACAACATTTTTTGATAGTGTGATCCATAAGGGATACCATTATTGGATAGAGTGATCCATAAGGGACAACATTATTTGATAGAGTGATCCATAAGGGACAGTATTATTGGATATAGTGATCGCTAAGGGACGAAATTATTTGATAGAGTCAACATTCTAGAGAACAATGAATGTTTAACGAATTAAAATCGAACATTCTCTTG